>PYAF01000890.1:77231-88283 GCA_007407185.1 Glycine tomentella
ATAAAAGTAAATGGACACAGTGATGGATAGGATTTATGGATGAAAGCTTGATGAAATGAAACATAGCATGAATTGCATGATGCATGAATGGAATTTGATTGTTGGTATGTGAAATGAATGTTGAAGTTTAAATGATGCTTGAAGTGCAGTCAGCTGAGATTGACTTGAGTTGAACACTTGTAAGGATTTGAGCCAAACAACGGTAATGTTTTCTTTCTGAGAGACTCCAATTTTATGGTACTCTAGAACTTGAATTGTTTCTCTGGATGCAGGTGTGATTTGATATGATCAAGGCAAATTTTTCTTCTGAAACTAGGGCCAAATTGACTTACCCTCTGTCATTTTCCATTTGCACCTTATTTGAGCCTAAGCCTTTCATTTCAAAATGTCCCAAATCAAGAGCTATATCCAAATGACTAAATCCCCGAGGCTAGAAAAAGTTGAATTAAGTCTGTAACAGTGGAAAATCAGGGAATTGTCCATCAAGATATCAAGAAACTCAAATGAATCCAATTGATGGTAAAGGACAAGAATGAACAAGCATGATCCAAGTTGGATAACAATAAGTCCATCAGCTGGAATTTGAGAAGCTGCAGTAGATTTTAATTTTGTTATTGTTTGTTATGATTATTTAAAAAAAAAAACTCCAAAAATTCAAAAAGAAGTTTATTATTCTGTTTTTACATTAGAATAAATGATGAACAAAGTACCAGGTTTTTGAAAAAGAAGTCAAGAAGCAAGTTGTGGACTTAAGGTTCTGGATCTAGCCTCTCATTGAACTACTTATCCAAATAATTCCTACCTTTAGCCTAGCCATGTTACAAGCTGGAAAGACCTTTTGATCAAGTCATACTTGTGACTGTTGAGAATATTTTCAAGCTTATGGTAGTGCTGTGATATTGTTGAGTAAGAGAGTCATTACAACCTTATACACTTGAGTGGATGAGTGATTAAACACAACTTGTGAGGAATACTCAAGTAACTCTCATGGATTGACAGCAGTGAAAGTACCATGAAGCTTTGATGTGAATTTGATCATACATAACATGATAAGTCTAGGATTGTAGAATGTGGTTGTGTTTGATTATTGATTCGTGCTTAGTCTTGAAATTCTTTCTGTTGCTGGGGACAACAACTAATAAATCTGGGAATTGTTTGATGTGTTGCAAACACATCTTAGTTTTTATGCTAGTTTAGGTTATAATTTAGTTAAATAATTAGGAAAATAGGTTAGAATTAGTTAAGTTTATTAATTTATTGTTTTTAATTCAATTCGTTACCATTTGAGTGTTTTCAGGCCAAAAGAGGAGTTCAAAGAAAAGAAAAAAAAGAAAACAAGGTTTCAAGTCCCGCGCGGATCGCGCAGGAACTCGCGCCAAGGACATAAAGGCAGGCCTCATTCTCGAAGGACCCACGCGATCAGCGTGGGCATCCACGCAGTTAGCGCCAACTATTTGAAGCTTCTGCGCGACTCGCGCCAGAACCGCACCATCAGCGCCACAAAAGACCAGTTTCAGCCCATTCAGCTCGTAGACTCCACGCTATCAGCGTGGAGTACCACGCTATCAGCGCCATCTGTTCGAGCTATTCACGCGATCAGCGCGGGAAGCCGCGCGATCCGCGCCATGAAAATCCTGTTTCCTTATTTAGTTTATCTTTTACGAATCTGAGTGCAGGATTAGGCTTTGTTACTATAATTAAATGATTCTATAAATATTAAGCCTCTGAACTGAGTCAACTATAACCAGTTATCAATATTTTATCATTCTAAACCTCTGGAATTCAAGAATTAAGGCTAGGGTTTCTGCACAACTATGATTTATTCAACAGCTTTGTTGTTCTTGAGGCCTATGGCAGGCTAAATTCTATATTGTGGGAAGGCCATGAACTGATGAGAACTCCTCTGTAATTTGATTGGTATTGAAATACATATGATTTGATTGTTTTATTCTTTTCTATTCTTCGTTCATATTCTTATTTGGAATTGATCACTTCAATTAAGTAATTAGGGTTAGGATTCACAATGGGAGCGTTGGGGTTCTAATTTCTGACTTTTTAAGAATAACATTTATTCATCACCTAGGAATAAGGATGCGTAAGTGCAGAATTATATAATATGATCTTTAATTGCTTAAACTGATAGATTTCACTAAGGAATTAGGTTTTCGATTCAGGTTAAAGGGTTAATTCACTAAGGGATTAGGGATTAATTAATTTAGGAAAGGCTTATTCTCTGAACAATCATAACAGGAACCCATATGATATATTCTTTAAATGCTTAGTTTGACAGAATCGCTAAAGGCTTAGGGTTCTCGATCGAATTAAAGGGCTGAATCGCTAGTTATCTAGGGTTCACGAATTTAAGAGAGATTTGTCATGTGTGCATGCTAAATTAACAAACCAGTCAAGTGAAAGAGGAGGAATTTGAGGGGATTGTGTCTGCCTACAATTAATTTCCATTGGTAATCTTTTAATACAATCTACTGCATTTCTTTAAATTCTTTCTTTGCATTCAAACAACCAATCCAATCAACAACACTTTTCTGCGTAATTTCTTATTTTTACTTTCAATCACATTCATTAGTATTGCTGTGAAATCATCCCAATCCCTGTGGAGAACGATACTCACTTACCTAATCTTTATTACTTGAAAATGATCGGTGCACTTGTCGTAGTGTGCGGAAATCGCAACAATTACCAGCTATTTTTAATCGATTACCAAGGCACTTTGTAAAATAGTTGTTGTCTATTTTAATCGATTACCAAAGATCTATAATCGACTACATAAGCATCAAAATGTGTAAAAACTCTGTTTTAATCGATTACAAGGATTAATTAATTGATTATTTCAGCATAGAACTGCACCTGCGTGTGATGGACAGGCAAAAGTCACTTTAGGAAAAACTTGCACTTCAAGCTTCATTTGGGCTTCATTTCAATTTTCATTTTCCTTACATTTAGTGGCATTTGGTGTGTAATTTTATGGCCTATATAAGCTGGTCCAAAACTGATTGTAACTAACTTTGGTTCATTAATACAAATCTAAAATTTGTGTGAGAGTTTTTCTCTTGTTCTTGTTTAAGAACTTCTTGTTGATTCAAGAGGAGTCATGAAAAGTTGGACAAGGAATCAAGCTTTGGAGTTTTATGCTTTCAACATGCCTCATTTCAAAAGTGCCATGGAAGCTTGAAGATCAATTTGATTCTTGTAAAAAGAAAGAAGTGGTATCTGATAATCCAGTGTGCATATCATGCATATCATTCATTTAGGATTGTTAGATTGAAGGCTAATGCAAAAGTATTTAATAAATAAGGCAGATTAAAATAAAGTTTTTGGAAAAATGGAGCTTTCCTGTTTTAATCGATTACAGATATGTTGGCATCGATTATTTTGTTCTTCGTGCCTTCTGGAAAACAAATTAAGAATAATGTAATCGATTACATATCGAATTAATCGATTACCTAGGCTAAAATTGAAATAACAAACTTCCTGTCTTAATCGATTACAGAAGCTCGTAATCGATTACATATCATGCCCATGGCTAACATGTTTTGCTATTTTAATTGATTATATATCGATTTAATCGATTACATAGTGCATTTGAAAATATTGGTCTTCCTGTCTTAATCGATTACCAAAAACAATAGTCGATTACTCAGTGTATTTGGAAAATCATGAGTTCCTATCTTATTCTTTGTGGTTGTAAATCTGTTATTTGATTTCAGTAAAGATTGGCTTATTGTAAATTGGTTTCTTGTATGATAACTAGATATAGTGTTTCTCTAGGGGTTGCTGAGTAGTGTTCTCAGTGGGGTTGGTCTCTAAGAATCTAATAGTGTTTTAGATCTCTGAACTTTATCTAGGGTTAATAAAGAGAGGCTTGTAATATCTTGTAAGAAAATTAATTTGCAATAATGGAACTCCATTCTAGTGTTGAGTGGAAGAACTGGATGTAGCTTCATAGTGTTTGAAGTGAACCAGTATAAAAATTGTGGCTGATCTTTATTCTATTCTCTTCATCTCTTTATTGCTTTGGTTTGTGAATCAAATTATTTGCACAGAAAGATTTCAGTTGTCTATTGATTTTCCTGACAGAGGAATTTGATTGAATATAAGATTCTTGGTTTCAAAACAATTTTTAAAGTGATAAAGATCCTGTGGAAACTCTAATTATAAAATTTTTAAATATCAAGATTCAACCAATTCACCCCCCCTCTTGTTTGTATTGAAGTATTCCTATCATTTTCACTTATTGAGTCTTATTGATGGCTTCTCAATGCTATTATGGTGATTCTTCCTAGACTTATTGGAGAGCTTCTCCATGGTGTCTTCCACCTTCATCCCTAACCTTTCTTCCGTCTTCCATTTCTGCAATTAAAAGCTTCTAAACACCCCCATTTCACAAGAAGTGTTGATAGTTAATGTGTTCTTGAAGTTTGCTTGAAGAGTGGGTTTCATTGCAAGGTAGATTTGGAAAACTTAATGTCTAATGGGTTTAGACATTACATCAAAGAGTCGGTTATTCCTGTAACTCTCAAAAGAGCCAACTATTCCCGTAACTCATATAGAGCCAACTAATCCTGCAACTCACAACAAGTCAACCATTCTTGTAACTCACAAGGAGTCAACCATTCCTGTAACTCTCATAAGAGGCAACTATTCTTGTAACTCATATTGAGCAAGCTAATCCTGCAACTCTCAAGGAGTCAGCAATTCCTGTAACTCTTAAAAGAGCCAGCTATTCCTGTAACTCATATTGAGCTAGCTAATCCTTATATTTACTTAATGCATTTGGAGAGTCAATTGTATCTTTCAGTATTCCTTTCCCAAAACCATATAAGTAGCACTAATTAGCTACGGTGTCTTTACAAGCTTACCAGTATAGGGTAAGCACTGCATTTAAAAGTCAGAGTAAAGCACATAACAATAGAGTTGTACAAACATTCAATCATACAGAACATATTGTAGTATATCACTCACCAATATTCTTACATAATTCTAAGAGTTATAGATTCAGTGGCACTTTAGGGTAGACATATATAGGTTTAGGTTTGCGGAAGGATTCTGTTTCATTCACTAGGGGTTGCATGCCAACAATTGCAAACAATACAAGAACAACAATCCATAATATACTTCAGCACCTTAATCCCATACACCCTTACAAGCATTACACTCTTCACATAATTAGACATAATTTGGTTTGGGTTCTAGGCCAGTCTTTTGACTTTTCTTTAAAAGGGAATCAAGATGATACTTTAAAGGAGTACAATTACGAAGTTTGAAACATAAGATTTGTTATAGAATCACTTCGACTAATTTGAAACAAGATCACAACAATAGTATAATGAAATAACTAAGACTATGGCTAGTAAGCTTACGAAAATCAAAACATGTACATATCTTAGCTATGTTTTAAAACATACAATGATACAAGGACCTGGATACTAGTCTTGAGAAACTCACTTAGACAAATAATATACCTTAGCTTAAAATAGTCTATCACTTTCAATCATGCAGTATGGTTGAGAAAATTCTTAAAAATAGACTTCTTGCCCTTTGGAGCTAGAAATTGCCAAGGGTTATACTTTAACCTTTTTTAGTGAATAATGTTACAATATAAAAGAAAAAAAATAAAAGTGTCCATTGTCTAATAGATGTAGACAAATGGAAATTTTTCAAAGATTTTACAACAAGCACAAAGGCTTCAAATTAAATTTCTCTGCTCACAACCCAAATAGAATTCTCAGCATCTATCTTCACCCCCAATTTCATCTTTCAAAATTGATAAAATTCTATAAAAAAAATATAAATGGAATTATTCCAACTCCTATGGATCTATTAGAAAGTCTATTTTCTTCTGAAAATGCATGGAAGACCTATGCACAACCAAAATAGAACATTTTTTGCACAAAATATTTGTTGTCCAGAATCAAAAGCCAACAAAACATTGTATTATAAAATTTGCTACAAATCACACTAAGATCAAAATGTTTTGGGATCGATTGAGTTGTAAGCTAGACAAGTAATACTATATCGTATTGAAATATCTCATTCTACAAGCCAATGTACCATATCCAATTATGCACGCTAGAATGACAGATTCATAAACATTCATACAATAACTATTTTGCTTTCTAAGCATTACTCTAATACACACATGCAACACTAAGGCTGGAGTCTTGTTTAGGACTAGCTTAAGGTCTCTGGATGTAGCCTAAAAATCTAAGTATACTACAAGTTCTCATATTATATGTCATGCCGCACCGAACTCATCCAAAAGCTAGTTTGAACATGTTGTCTTACAAGGATTCTAAAATAATCTTAAGAGATTTCAAAATGGAATGAAACCAAAAAGGTTTAAAAGTTGAGTCTTAAAATTTTCAGGGGTTGAAATGCAATATTCAGAACTTGAATATGGTAAGCACACGATAGGTTTGAATAAAGGTTCCAATAAGGCAATTTTCTGTAATGTCAAAACATAGTCTAACATACTCTATCCAATTTCACAGGCACGTCTTGTAATGGTTAAAAAATACTTATGAATCACTTGGAAGTAGTTATAAATTAATATTACAGTATGGAAATATCAAGTTTCAACTCCACATTTCAGGTTCAATAGCTACCTTATTCACACCATTTATGCAATCAACCTTCACACGTGCATACATCATCATATCCTTCTAGCTTTCATTCAATCATTTAATACTCAATTAAAAGACTTTAAATCATGGATTCGGGTCAAGAACAGATTCAATAAATCACGACAAGGCACTAACAATAATACTCTTGTTAAATTACACATATGCATAACTTTACAATGCAATTTTAAGTACTCGTTGAGCAATCACATAATTTCTCTTGAGCTGGGGTTCGCTAATCCTTGAGAGAACAACTGGGATTTCTTAGCAAAAATAATTAAATGCAATTACATAAATATCCATATATATGGATATAAGTTAAAAATCCAATTTTGGTTTTTATCCTATTACGAGTCGTTCAACGAGTCGGCGACGACATCGGACCCCAAGAAATGTTAGATTGAGGAACTCCTAACTCTCTCCTCTTGTCGTTCTCTATACTACCCCTCACTCCCCATCTCCCCAACCTGAGGTTTTGGTCAGAGATCTCTAAGCCTTCCGAGTTGCTATCTCTTGCATGCAGAATTCTCAACCCACAATCTGTGTAGATTGTTTCACCAGAATCGAATTGACAATAGAGACTGTTACGGATGATTAATATTGGATCAAAGGCCACGAAGCCCAATACAATCAGCATAACGGGATTTGAGGCAAAATTTAGGGAAATCAGGTCCTAAATAATCACCCGAATCAAGAGCAATATTATTTGTATGGAAAATATTGAAGATATCTGCTCATCTTATTGAAGATTATGATCAAGAATTGGCAGGAGTTTCCTTTATTTTTGCATAAGTCAGTAAAAATTGTTGATTTGAGGGGGAGTTACTTGAAGCCTAAAAGAGATTTGAAGACAAGGAAGTGTTTTGGACTTTCAACATGTTTGAAGAATTGAAGAAAAGCTTGTGATCAAATGTAAAAGGAAGAAAGTTTTTTGATAATCCAAGTCATTGCATTCATATCATTCATAAGCTTAAGAATTAAAACACAAGACATTAGGAAATTGTTTTGAATCTTGAAATAAACTAAGTGTTTTTGGAAAAATAGCATTTCACTGGTTTAATCGATTATATAAGCAAAGAATCGATTATTTTGTTCTTGTTGCTTTCTGGAAAATTCTCAAGAACATTTTAATCGATTACTTTATCAGAGTAATCGATTATTTCAACTTAGTATATACATAATCTGCCTTTGTGTCCTTTTTAATTGATTATTACTGAGCTGTAATCGATTACATTACTCATACAGAATATAACATCACTCTGGTGTAATCGATTACCATTTATTGTAATCGATTACTTAAGTTCAAACATGTTTTTCATAATGCCTGCTTTAATCGATTACACAATACAAACATGTTTTTCATAATGCCTGCTTTAATCGATTACCAATTATTGTAATCGATTACATATTACAAATACATTGTTCATTGTGCCTGCTTTAATCGATTACACGTCGGGATAATCGATTAAATTGCTCGTTGTTGCTATCCAGAATCTTTATGAACACTTTAATCGATTACAGGAGCGTGTGTAATCGATTACATATGCTAAATAATCGATTACATGAGCGTATTTAATCGATTACAAGCGGTTACAAAAAATCTTTATAAATAGAATCCCTGCTAAGCTGTTTTCCTAACTTGAGTAATTCGTATTCTGAGCATTCTAAGGCATTCTAAACATTAACAAAGTGATTTTTCTTGGCTCACTAAGTTCTTGCTTCCATGAAACTCATATGGGTCTAAGGGATTAAGTGAAGCAAGATTTCTCTTTTCAAAGTTTAAGGAAAGTCATGTACTGAGTTTGTTATTTGCATTCAACCTGGTAATATCATTCTTATGCATATCATCTTTGGATCATCAGGTGATTTCTTTCCTTACTCTTTAAGTTTGTAATTCTTTGTTAAAATTGTATTTGCTTTTCTATTGTAAATTGGTTTCTTGCATGAAACTAGAAATAGTGTTTCTCTAGGGGTTGCTGAGTAGTGTTCTCAGTTTGGGTTTGGCTTCTAAGGGTCTAATAGTGTTTTAGACTTCTGAACTTTATCTAGGGTTGATAAAGAGAAGCTTGTATTTTCTTGTAAGAATATTATTTGCAATAGTGGAACTCTACTCTAGTGTTGAGTAGAAGAAAACAGGATGTAGCTTCATAGTGTTTGAAGTGAACCAGTATAATTCTTGTGTGTTCATTTACTTCTGTAAATTTAATTGTCTCCTTTGTGAATTCTTGTTTACTCTTGGTTCTTGAAGCATTACATCTCTTGGGTTGATCTTTGGATAAAGGTTCTTGGTTTCTAAAGTGATAAAGATCCATTAAGGGAAAAACTCTGATTTTGTTTAATAAATTTTTTAAATTACCAAGCCTAACCAATTCACCCCCCCTCTTGGTTAAGTGTGAAGTGTTCCTATATTTTACAATTGGCATTAAGAGCTATGTCTTGTAAGATACTCAAGATCATTTTTTTTCAAAATGAATACTTCACAAATAACCTTCAAGGAAGGTGTATCTTTAAACAGACCTCCTTTGTTTGAGGGGGAGCATTTCAGCTTTTGGAAAAATAGAATGAAGATCTTTATTCAATCCAATGATCCAGGAGCATGGAATGCCATAGAAAAGGGTCCTAGGATGCCCATCAAAGTAGTAGACAATAACATGATTCCCAAAGATTGGGATGAGATGAATGATGATGAGAAAATAATTGTTCAATTTGATTTCAAAGCAAAGAACATGATAACCTCTGCCCTTTCTTCTGACGAATTTTTCGGAACTGTTAGATGTACAAGTGCCAAAGAAATGTGGGAGATGCTTGAAATCACCCATGAAGGAACTGAGGAAGTAAGGAGATCAAGGAAGCATTCTTTGATTCATGAGTATGAAATGTTCAAAATGAATCAAAATGAAAGCATTTCTCAGCTTCAAACAATATTCACACATATAGTGAATCACCTCTTGGGCCTTGGAAAAATATTTGATGTTGAAGAATTAAACATCAAGATTTGGAAGTTTCTCACTTGAGCTTGGCAACCAAAAGTGACAGCCATCAAGGAATCGAAAGACCTTTCAAAAATTACCATGGCTGCCCTCTTTGGTAAGTTACTTGAATATGAGTTTGAATTATCACAACTAACCTTTGGTGAAGATGCAGAAAGAAAAAGCAAAGGAATAACATTGAAAACTGCAGCACCCAAGGCAGAAGAGGACAAAGACTCTAATGATGAAGATGATGAGGAAAGCATGAACTTGATAGTGAAGAAGTTCAGCAAATTCCTAAAGAAAAACAAGGGCAAAAGGCTCACAAGAAACAATAATAACAATTCCACCAACAACAACTCTAGCAACAACAAGAAGATTGACAACAACTTTACTTGTTTTGAATGTGGTAAACCTAGCCACATAAAATCAGAATGTTTAATCTTTTTGAAGAAGCAACAAAATAGCAAAGGCAAGAAGGACATCAAGCCAACAAGAGCATATATTGCTTGGGAGGATAATGAATCGTCAACCTCTGAATCCTCTACTGAATTGGAAGAAGCCAACATGTGTCTCACCTCAATTATCAATGAAGAAAATGATGATCTTCTGGATGAAGATGATGAGGTAAATTCTGAACTTGATCAAGCTATTCATGCTTTTCAAGAAATGTATGAGGAAGCCCAAAAACATGCAAAATCCAATAATAGGCTTAGAGGAAATCTTAGATGGCATATTGAAAAATTACTGAATTACAAAATGAGATTTTCAACTTGAAAGAAGAAAATGAAAAACTTGTTTCAAGTTACAAATTGAATGGATGTATGTGTGCTTCTTCCTCTAGCAGTGTTAACAAGTATAATTTGCTTCAAAAGGATTTTGATGAGTATAAACAAAGCCAAGGTGAAAAACATATGTTGCTTATGGCTGAAAACAGCGATTTGATTGATCTCTTGAGAAATTTTTAGAAGGGAAAATGTAACTTGGCTGAAATGCTAAGTGTGCAAAGATATGCTGGAGATACTTTTGGTTTGGGGTATAAATATGGTTCAAAATCAATGGGTAAAATAGTTTTTGTACCTCCAAAACAGAAGAATCAAAAGTGGCAAAGAAACTCAAGAGTTAATCAAAATTCTGGATTTAGAAAAAACTCCAAATCTGTCACTTGCAACTATTGTATGAAAAAGGGGCACACATCATTTAAATGCTATGCTAGGAGATTCTATGTGCCTAATGGGGATTGCACTTGGGTTCCTAAAAGAAAGAAAAATGCTAACCCCTATGGACCCAACTTAAATTGGGTACCTCTTCCTTTGAAGTAATTTGTTTCTTTTGTAGGTATGTCTTAGAGCAAGCTCCTCTCTATGGTATCTTGATAGTGGATGCTCAAGACATATGACCGGTGATATGTCCTTGCTCAAGAATCTTATTTTTAAAGATGGGGG
>PYAF01000891.1:0-10946 GCA_007407185.1 Glycine tomentella
TGAGGCTCTCAGCTTATGAGAATTCAAAGCTTTACAAAGAGAAAGTCAAATTTTATCATGATAAAAAGCTTGTGAAAAGAAATTTTCATCCTGGACAAAATGTTTTGTTATTTAACTCTCGATTGAGATTGTTTCCAGGAAAGCTGAAGTCCAAGTGGTCCGGACCTTTCATTATAAAGGAAGTCAAATCACATGGAGCGGTGATACTAGAGGACCCCAATGCAAAGAAAACATGGACTGTAAATGGAAGTAGACTCAAGCCGTATCTAGGTGGTGAATTTGAAAGGATCATCACTGTGATACAACTTCAAGACAGCTAAGCTGCAACGCGTCCAGCTAAAACGACGTAAAAGAAGCGCTTCTAGGAGGCAACCTAGTAATTTCTAACCCTTCTTGTTATATTCTTTATCATTTTATTTAAAAATTATTGCCTACATAAATATAGATTAGTTAAAGTAGTAAATAACTCTAAGCTAAAATAATTTTTCAAAAAAAAAAATAAATTTCTGGGGGGTTTAACTCGCCCAAGCGAGTGTTTCATGCATATTTTGCTCGCTTGGGCGAGCAAGGACCTGCAGGGACGAGTTTAAAAGGCCAAAATACAATTTTTCACCCAAATTTCAATTTTAATTGAGTTTGCTGTGCTTCTTCTTGTTTCCTTGCTTCTAAGTTCGCCCAAGCCACTTAAAACACTTCTTACTCACCACACTTCATCTCCAGGTAAGTGCTTCTGGTTTCATCTCCATTTTATTGATAATTTAACTAGCTTAGTATAGGTTTTCATAGGGTAGTGTTCTTGTTGCAAATTGTGTACCTTTGTGTTCTTATTTTCACAAATCAAAACCCTAGGATAAATAAGTTACAGAATTTGCAATTCCTTGATTGATGTGGTTTCTGCCATTGATAATATTCTTGTTGATTCTATCCTTCTTATTCTCTCAATGTTGGTGCAAGCACATACAAATGCTACTCATTTTTCATAGACAACATTCCATGTACACCATATGTTTGTTGTAATGCTTCAATGAAAATAGCCTTGTTTTTCTTCATTCTTTTTGCACAAAAATTATTCCATGCACATGCTCAATGGAATGAATGAATGAAGGCTTTAGTAATTCATGAAAAACACTTGTGTGCATCACTTTGAATGTTGCCTTAAATTTAAAAACCATTCATTTTTCCAAAGTGGATAGCACAAATTGCATGAATTCAAGATTTACCAAAGGTTAAATAATTCTTGATTTAAAATGTACACTGCACATAGCTCATGATAGATTTCAAGAATAAGTTATTTCTTTGTTCACAAATGATATATTGCATGTAAAAGTTTGTAGCATGTAGGATTAATGAACATCCATGAGTTGTTGGAATAATAGTGACAATATTGGTGATTTGTTTTATGAACATTGGACAAAACTGGAAATTGTAAGCATACATGTTGTAATGGTTAAAATGCATAAATTCAATTCTCTTGGGCTGCCATCCATGCTTTACTTTAAGCATACATGCTGATTTTGTCATATTCTTTGTTGTGCTATTTTGAGATCTTTTTCAGATGGCTCCCAAGAAACTTTCATCAAAAAGAGCTAGACATGAAGGACAAGGGTCTAGTTCCATTCCTGCGGAGTTTATATTTGATGCCCAGAAGTTCTGTACTGAGGAACACCAAAAGCGGTATGAAGTCATCAAAAATTGGTCGTTCCTCAAAGAACGGAGGGTTCAGTTAATGGACGGTGAATACCCCGAATTCACCATGGAGATTGAAAGACGAAGATGGAGGCCTCTTGCAACACCAATGCAAAAATTTGATCCGGCAATAGTATTGGAATTCTATGCCAATGTTTGGCTCACTGAAGAAGGTGTTCTTGATCAGAGGTCCCTAGTGCAAGGTCAGTGGATTCCTTATGATCCCGATGCGATCAATCAATTCCTCGGGAATCCACTCATACTGGAAGAAGGTCAAAGCTGTGAATATACTAGCAGGAGGAACATCATTTCTGGGTTTGATGAGCAAGTTATCGCCCAACTTCTTTGCGCTCCGGGTTGTGATTTTGCTCGCAATGTTGGTGGAAGCTGGGTGAGATTAATGAGAACTAGCATGACCACCCTCACTCAAATCTGGATGACCTTCCTCCTCAGCAACGTGCTTCCAAGTGATCATACTTTTGACTTGCCTATGCCCAAATGCCAGCTTGTTTTCAGTTGCATGGAGCAGCTCAGTATTCATGTAGCCCAGTTGATCTCAGACGCCATTCATCAGTTCGTCATCACAGAGCCTCCCCGCCATCCATTGAACCCAGAAAAAGCCAACCGTGCGCTTGGATTTCCTGCCTTAATAACTGCTTTATGTCAATTTTATGGTGTGCAGGTATAACCTTCCAAGACGATCCGACCTCCCATCAACAGGGCATTTATTGAGAAATATTGCCAAGCCAAACAAGTAGAGCAGCAGCAGCCACCAGCACCACCATCTTTGGAGTCCATTTCAGCTCATCTTCAAAGGATGGAACTCTATATGCAACATGTCGCTGCTCAGCAAGCTGCCAACTTTAGAGCCCAGATGCAGATGAACGAGAATTTCTATAACTACACCCTGCATCAACACAGCCAAGATCCTAGCTCTTTTTCATGGCCCACTCCAGATCAGTTCCGAGCTCAAGTTGCATGGCCTGGGGACAGGCCAATCTTTCCGGAGGAGGCAGAGGATCAGAGAACTGAGCAGGATCCTGTAGCTGGCTCTGCACATGATCATGACACTGATGAGGAAAGCAGCTGAGGAGAATGATGATTTGGGGCATTATCTGATGTCCTACATGGATTGCATCATCTGAAACACTGTGACACTGTTTTAATTTTTATTTATTGCTTTCTAAATACTTTAGTTACTATATTAATCTTTTTGGTATGATATACTATTAGCATATCTTTTTGAAAATTTTACCAAAATTTTTTGCTTTTTGCTTAATATAATAATCTTTTTGAAATGTAACATGTTTTGAAAAGAATCAACAGACATTAATTTGAAACTTGATTTTTTGATACTGGATCAGAAAAACAAAAATGATTTTAGGTTAAAAATCTTGAGAATGAAAAACAATGAGATGATTTTCCCAAATATCAAATGAAGGCAAGGCTTTTTGCATGAAATTAATAAAGAATGTCTTCCGAAACAAGTGATTTGATTTGAACATGAAAACAGCCCTTAAAGCCTAGTGAGTGTGTGCCACCATCTAAATTACATTGAGTGTCCTCACTGATATATTTATAGTAATTTTGCATGAGTTTCTAATTGTCAAAACATATGATGCATGGATATGATTTAGGCTGTCTTTCTTTTTGAACAAATTTTAAAGCCACTGGCCAAAAGGCTATCCCAACATGAATATAATGATTTACCATTTGCAACCCTTTTTGAGCCAAACAGTTAATTTCTTGTTGAAACCCTAACCTAGGATAGGAATTCCCTAACTTACCTAAGGATAGGAGAGCAAAAAGGGAAATAATTTGTTGATGGGAAAACTTCCTTTGGGTACCTCATGCTATGAAAAAGACTTCTAAATGTGGTTATATGATATTCATGAAAAAGAAAAGAAAGAAAAGAAATGAAAGAAAAAGAAAAAGAAAAGGAAACAAATTCCTTGTGTTTTAAAGTGTTGTACAAAGTTGGGTGAATAAAAAGATTGATAGAAATCTTGGAAGAAAAGGAAGACATAGGAAGTAAAAAAATTTTCACTATTTATCTATACATATGCTCTCCTATTCTAAAGGTTCTTTGAATATCCAGAAAAACCAAGGTTTCTTTTCTAACCAAAAGCCCAGCCATAAAAGCCCTAATGTTCCTTGTTGATTATGCACTTTGATTTGATAGGAAATGAATTGTAAAATCAATCTATAAAATATCAGTGAAGGAATTGAGATGAGACACTTACCTGTGAAAGAATTAAACACTTGAGAATGTTTTCCTCTGTGCAAATCAATCATATGTTTCCTCTGATATCTTTAGAAAAGAAATGTAAATTGATCTTAATTTCCTTTGGATATGTGAATTTCATCTTTCGGTTTCAATTCTTAAGGTTAACCATTTGAAAATATGTTCTGATCATTTTTTTTGAAGTTGATTCTTTATAAAACATGTTTCCAAATAATTTTACTCTTGCTTGAGGGCAAGCAAGATTCTAGGTTGGGGGGAGTTGATAAGTGTCATATCTTAGTGAAATTTGGGTTACATATAAGTCACTTATCTTGTGTTTTAATTAAGAATATTTATCAAAATTTGCCCTAATCTAGTTAGTTTATATTGAGCATTTAACATTTATGTTTTTCGAAGATTCATCTAAACTTTCTCTTTTATTTTGCTAGCGTTCGTGAATTTCGGAGCCTTCATAATTATAAAACAAGCAAAAATGACTAAAGGACGTAAATCTGGGAGGTGCAACAAGTAAGTCAGCCCAAAAGCCCAAAAGAAACTTCTGGCGGTACAATTAACTCGCCCAAGCGAGTGATCCCAGTGCATTTTACTCGCTTGGGCGAGCAAGGTCAGCAAATGGGCCTCCAAGTTGGCAAATGGACGTGCAAGTGGGCTGCAAGTTGCAATTAACTCGCCCAAGCGAGTATTTTATGAAGGAATTGGTCGTTTGGGCGACCAAACTCGTCCATACCAACCTCTATAAATACCCAAGCAACCCCAAAGGCAAATCACACATTTTTGAAAGCCAATTCTCTCTTCTTCCTCTTGCTCTAAGCTGTTCCTAAGCTTTTTGCTTCTTTAATCCTTGTTAGTGGAGAGTTTAGGTTAGTAAGCAAGGGAAAATTAGGGTAGAAACTTTGCCGAAACGGAAAGCGGTGATGAATCCTTTCACCTATTTTTCTAAGAAGGTTCTGCCCATGCTCAGCTAGCTTCTCTCAAAGGATTGGATGTAATCTTCTTACCCTTACAGTATTTCTTTTGATATTTATTTCTACATAAGTCTTTCTATTTATTATTGATAAATTTATTCCGTACCTAACGCTTGATCCTACTTGATCACTAGTATCATGAACTTAAACTCGAAGTGAGACTGAAAAGTAATCTTAGGGTTTGAACTGAATAAATTTACTCTTTACGTTACGTTGCTAGACATAGAGCATAACGTTTAGATTGCAAATAAGCACGCGAATATAATCGTAACACTGGGATATTTATTGCATATGCGAGGGATCGATATTTGATAAATATTCTTAGGATTCCCAAATGCGAGGGATCGATTTGGGATGATTTTATGCGTGCATCAATAATAAAAGAAAATAACTTATGCATGGTAATATTAATTGAATACTAAGGGTATGAACGATGAAATCCAATCCTACATTCTTAACTTAAACAAATTCATTTTACTAGTTTTCGTAATCTTTCGTAACTTTCCGTAATCTTCCGTATTAAGTTTATTATTTTCGTTCCTTCTAAATTTTCATCATTTCGTTATTTCCGCAACTACATGAAACTCCGTTCACACTCACTGTACATAAACTATTAAACTGTTAAGTTTTATTTGGATTAACTGAGTAGCACAAGTCCCTGTGGAGACGAACTTTTATCAATTTTGTAACTTACAACGACAATTGGTACACTTGCCAAAAGTCTAACAGAAGTCAATCTTAATGTTACCTTTCTGCACATGGTCTCTTATGAAGTGATGCCTAATTTCAATGTGCTTGGTCCTTGAGTGCAAGACAGGATTCTTTGAAATATTTATTGCACTTGTGTTGTCACAAAGTAGTGGTATCTCCTTAAGATCAACTCCAAAATCTTGCAATTGTTGTTTAAGCCATAGGCTTTGTGCACAACAACTCCTAACTGAGATATATTCAGCTTCAGCAGTTGACAAAGCCACACAAGCTTGTTTCTTGCAATGCCATTGTATGAGTAAGTTTCCAAGGAGATGACAAGTTCCACTTGTGCTTTTCCTATCAAGTTTACATCCTGCAAAATCAGAATCAGAATATCCAATAATATTTATTAGTGTACCCTTAAGATACCATAGCCTAACTTTGGATGTTGCTTTGAGGTATTTGATGATCCTTTTGACTGCTGTAAGGTGAGACTCTTTTGGATTTGCTTGATATCTTGCACACAAGCAAACACTTAGCATAATATCTGGTCTACTAGCTGTCAAATATAGTAGAGAACCAATCATTCCTCTAAATTTGGATTCATCCACCTTTTTCCCTTTTTCATCTGTATCAAGGTATGTTGAGGTTGCCATTGGAGTTGCAGCATCTTTGCTTTTCTCCATTTCAAACTTCTTGATGACTTCAAGACAGTACTTTGATTGATTGAGGAAAGTTCCATTCTTCATTTGTTTAACTTGAAGTCCTAGAAAGAAGGTTAATTCTCCCATCATAGACATCTCAAACTCATTTTGCATAGCTGTAGAAAATTCTTTACAAAGCATTTGATTAGTTGAACCAAAAATAATGTCATCAACATATATTTGAATCAATAGGATATCATCCTTATGCCTCTTGATGAACAAAGTTTTATCAACATTGCCCCTCACAAAAGATTGATCAAGTAGAAACTTACTCAATCTTTCATACCATGATCTTGGAGCTTGTTTTAGACCATAGAAGGCCTTTTTAAGTTTAAACACATGATTAGGATGTTTAAAATCAGAAAAACCTGGAGGTTGTTCAACATAGATGTCCTTCTCTATGTAACCATTTAAAAAAGCACTTTTGACATCCATTTGATAAAGTTTTAAATCCATTAAGCATGCATATGCAAGTAATAGCCTAATTGCTTCCAATCTTGCAACTAGAGCAAAAGTTTCCTCATAGTCAATGTCTTCCTCTTAGTTGTAACCTTTAGCAACCAATCTAGTCTTGTTTCTTACTATGATTCCACTTTCATCAAGTTTGTTCCTAAAAACCCACTTTGTACCAATAGGCTTAATTGATGATGGTTTAGGAACAAGTTCCCAAACTTCAATTCTTTTGAATTGATTCAGTTCATCATGCATGGCATGCATCCAATGTTCATCTTGTAAGGCATGGTTAATATCTTTAGGTTCAATTTGAGATACAAAAGCTATATCACAACATAAATTTCTAAGAGAAGATCTAGTAGAGACTCCCTTTGAAACTTCTCCAATAATATTGCCTAGTGAGAGGTCTTTTGTAGTTCTCCACTCTTTTGGCTCTTGATTGGAAGTTGATGGAATTGCTTCAACACTAGGTTCATTTTTCTTATTGATAGATAATTTCTCTAGCTAGACATTTTCTGCCAATTGACCTATATCTACATCATAATCTTTTTCTTCTTTTGAGGGGTTAGATTCACCACAAATTACATGAACAGATTCTTCCATGCACATGGTTCTTTTGTTGAAAACTCTATATGCTTTACTTTGCAATGAATATCCAAGAAATATAGCTTCATCAGCCTTTGCATCAAACTTTCCTAGTGATTCTTTCTCATTATTTAAAACAAAACACTTGCAGCCAAAAGTTCTTAAATGAGAGATATTGGGCTTCCTTCCTTTGTATAACTCATAAGGTGTTTTCTTCAAAATGGGTCTTATGAGTAATCTATTTAAAGTGTAACAAACAGTGCTTACTGCATCAGTCCAAAAATATTTTGGTAAATTTGTCTCATTTAGAAGTGTTCTTGCACCTTCTTCAAGTGATCTGTTTTTCCTCTCCACAACACCATTTTGTTGGGGTGTTCTTGGAGCTGAAAAGTTGTGGTTAATTCCATTTTCTTCACAGAAATTTTCAAAATGTTCATTTTGGAATTCTCCACCATGGTCACTTCTAATTGAGATAATTTTATAACCTCTCATTTTGAACTAGTTTGGCCAATTTTCTAAACGCATGGAAAACATCACTCTTGGATTTCAAAAACAAAGTCCAAGTAAATCTAGAGTAATCATCAACAATAACAAGTCCATAGTAATTACCACCTAAACTCATAGTTCTAGAAGGACCAAACAAATCAATATGCAGTAATTCAAGTGATCTAGAGGTGGAAACAATATTTTTACTTTGAAAAGAGATTTTGGTTTGTTTCCCCTTTTGACATGCATCACAAAGTTTGTCCTTTTCAAATTTGAGTTTTGGTAAGCCAATTACTAAGTCCTTTTTAATAAGGTTATTCATATGGTGCATGTTAATGTGACTAGCTCTCCTATGCCACAACCAAGTGTCATCTAACTTACTCATTAAACATGTAGTCTTGTGGAAGAATGCATGGTCTATGGAAAGCAAACAAATGTTACCTTTTCCTTTGCCAATGTGGATTACTTCTCCACTTTTACCATCACATATCATGCAGCAATCTTGATTAAAAGAGATTTTAAAACTTTTGTCACATAGTTGGCTTATGCTTAGTAGATTATGCTTCAAGCCTTGAACATAGAATACATTTCTGATTTTTGTGTTCAAGCTGTCACCAATATTTCCTTCACCTATTATCTTTCCTTTATTGTTGTCTCCATGAGTAACATAACCCCCATCTTTAAGTGTAAGATTTGAGAGCAAGGACTTGTCACCCGTCATATGTCTTGAGCAGCCACTATCAAGATACCATGTGCAAGAGCTTTCTCTAAGACATACCTACAAAAAGAACAAATCATTTCATAGGAGGAGGTACCCAATTGAGGTTGGGTCCAAAGGGGTTAGTTGCTTACTTTTTCTTTTCTACCCAAATACACTCACCATTTGGTACATAGAATCTTCTTGCAAAACAATGGTAAGATGTGTGTCCTCTCTCCATACAATAGTGACAAATAACAGCTTTATATGAATTTCTAAAGAACCTATTTTGATTGAATCTTGGTTTTTTCTTCTTCTTCTGTTTTGGAAGCACAAATGTTATCTTTTGAACATTTTTAAAACACTTTTTGTACCCCAATCTAGAAGTGTCACCAAACTGTTTTTGAGCACTCAACATATCATTTAAATCACATTTTCCTTTGTTGAGTTTTTCCAAGATATCAATTAACTCATTGTTCTTTGAAACAATCTGCATATATTTCTCTTTTTGATTAAATCTATACTCATCAAAAACTTTTTGCAGCATTTCATATTTGTCAATAGTTGTAGAGGAAGAGGCACAAATACAACCACTTGATTTATAGCTTGAAGTAAGTTTTTTATTTTCTTCCTTCAAGTTACAAACTTCAGTTTGTAATTCCATTATTTTTGTAAGATGATTTTCAATATTTTTCTTAAGCTTATTGTTGGATTAAGCAAGCTTTTTAGCCTATTTATGCATCTCTTGAAAAGCAAAAATAGCTTGATCAAGTTCAGAGGTTACCTCATCTTCTTCTTCTAAGAGATCATCATTCCCTTCATTGACAATTGAAGTAAGACACATGTTGGCTTCCTCTAATTCAGTGGAGGATTCGGAAGTTGTAGAATCATTGTCCTCCCAAGCAATATAGGTTCTTCTTGGCTTTGCTTCTCTCTTGCCTTTGCTGTCACTTTGTTATTTCTTCAAGTAGATTGAACATTCTGACTTTATGTGGCCAGGTTTACCACATTCAAAGCATGTGAAGTTATTGTCAACCTTCTTGATGTTGCTACTGTTGTTGTTGTTATTGCTCTTATTATTTCTTGAGAATCTTTTGCCCTTATTCTTCTTTAAAAACTTGCTAAATTTTTTCACAAGTAAGTTCATGTTTTCTTCATCTTCCTCATCACTTGAGTTTTCTTCTTTTTCCACCTTAGGTGCTGCAGCCTTTAGTGCAATTACTTTGCCTTTTCTATCTGCATCTTCACCAAAGGTTAGTGAGATAATTCTAATTCATACTCAAGTAACTTACCAAAGAGAGCAACCATGGTCATTTGTGAAAGATCTTTGGATTCTTTGATAGCTGTCACTTTTGGTTACCATGCTCTAGTGAGACACTTCAAGATTTTGATGTTTAATTCCTCAGCATCAAAAGTCTTTCCAAGTCCCAAAAGATGGTTTACTATGTGTGTGAATCTTATTTGTAGTTGAGAAATGCTTTCATTTCGATTCATTTTGAACATCTCATATTCATGTATCAAAGAGTGCTTTCTTGATCTCCTCACTTCTTCAGTTCCTTCATGAGTGATCTCAAGCATCTCCTACAACTCCTTGGCACTGGTACATCTAACTGTTCTAAAGAATTCATTAGAAGAAAGAGCAGAAGTTATCATATTCTTGGCCTTAAAATCATATTTAGAAATCCTCTTTTCTTCATCATTCATCTCATCCCACTCTTTGGGAATCATGTTATTATCAAGCATTTTGATGGGTGCCCTAGGACCTTTTTCTATTGCATTCCAAGCACCTGGGTCATTAGATTGAATAAAGATCTTCATCCTATTTTTTCAAAAACTGAAATTCTCCCCTTCAAACAAAGGAGGTATGTTTAAAGAAGTACCTTCCTTGAAGGTTATTTGTGAAGTATTCCTTTTTGAAAAAAAAAATAGTGATCTTGAGTAACTTTCAAGAACCAGCTCTTGATGCCAATTGTAGAATATAGGAACACTTCACACTTAACCAAGAGGGGGGGTGAATTGGTTAGGCTTGGTAAATTAAAAAAAAATTCTTAAACAAAATCAGAGTTTCCCTTAGGATCTTTATCACTTTTGAAACCAAGAAACCTTATTCAATCAAATGCTCAGCTCAAGGTGTCCAATAGCTCAAAATGTAATTGATAAATAAAACCAAACAATCAAGATTGATAGAATATGATCAAGATAGAGATAAGAATCAAAACACAAAAATTTATACTGGTTCACTTCAAACACTATGAAGCTACATCCAGTTTTCTTCCACTCAACACTAGAATAGAGTTCCACTATTGTAATTTTCTGTTCTTACAAGTAATTACAAAGTCTCCCTTTATCAACTCTAGATAAACTACAGAAATCTAAAACATTATTAGATTCTTAGAGACAAACCCACTGAGAACACTACTCAGCACAACTCCTAA
>PYAF01000891.1:11046-49716 GCA_007407185.1 Glycine tomentella
AAAATTACAGAAAGATTAAGGAGAGAAACAACCTGATGATCCAATGATTAACAATGCAAATGATGGATTAACACAGGTTGAATTAACAAATTGAATCAGCTTCCCTTAACCTTGAATGAAATCTTGCTCAAGATTGACTCACAATCTCATGATCAATGTAGAAATAGAGCAAGCATGTAAAAATCCTTTAAAAACACTGAGAAAGGCTTTTAGAACTGTTTTGGCTCGATGGGTATCAGTATACAACATTGCAAAATCAAACAAAGTGATTTCCTATTTATAACATTAAAACGTAACAGCTTTAATCGATTAATACACGCCTAATAATCGATTATTTTGCTTATGTAATCGATTAATCCAAGAATGTAATAGATTAAAATGTTCATAAGCTTTTCTGGAATTTCTACAACGGGACAAATAATTGATTATTCAAGCATGTAATCGATTAAGACAGAAGATCCATTTTTTTCAAAATACACTATGTAATCAATTACTAACCTTGGTAATCGATTAAACTAGGATAGCATATCAGTCATAGAAACAGAGTAATCGATTACTAGAAATGATAATCGATTAAAGCAGGAGTCATAGCCTTTCTAATTACACTGTGTAATCGATTACTAATCAAGGTAATCGATTTATCTAGTACAAAACTTAGAGTTTAAACACAACATGTAATCGGTTACCATCTATGGTAATCGATTAAAGCAGGGAGAGGCTATTTTCAGATAAGCCTATGTATCGATTACAGTATACTGGTAATCGATGATCCCAGCAGATCTTTAAATACATATGCAAGCATGTAATCGATTACTACCCATTAGGTAATCAATTAAAATGTTCAACAAGGCAGTTTTATGAAAAACAATGGTATAATAATCGATTAAACTGATATGTAATCGATTACAATGTTCATGAAAGCTTTTCCAAGGTAAGTGAAGAACAAAATAATCGATTATTACGATGTTGTAATCGATTAAAACAACAAGAAAACCATTTTTCCAAAAACCTTTGAAACATGTTTGAAACTTAACCATTTTATGAAAGCCTTGTGATTTTTATCAAACCATTTTAAGTTATTTATGAGTTAGAATGAATGCAATGCTTTAGGATCATCAGAATTGCTTTTTTCTTACATTTTATCCTAATTAATCTCCATATTGTCCTTTGCATGTTTGAAAGCTCAAAACTTTAGACTTGAATCAATCTTGCTTATGCTTCAAGCAGCTCCCCCTGAATTCAACAAGAATCTCCCCAGAGGAAGTTCCTACATGTTTGATCTAATTTATGAAACACATATCTTGGTATAAAATCAGATTGCAGAGTATATAAAGGTAGTGCACTCAAAATGGATTTCGTTAACGTCAATCTCCCCGCAAAAGAAAGATTCTTTGCCTTCCAAACACTCAACTTTTGTTGAGCCCTTTCTAAAATATGATTATAAGAATTTCTAGACACCCTTTCATAGTGAAGTTTAACTCCCAAATACTTCCCTAGATCATTAATGCGTTGAAAGCCAATGGTGTCACTAATCTCCTCCTTAATTCTCCAATTAACATTATTAGAGAAGAAAATTCTAGTTTTCTCATTACTAACTTTGCCAACTGAGCTATCACAAAAGAAATCAAGACAAACTAAGATTACCTTTACTTGCTCCAAGGAAGCTTCTGTAAAGAGAATAAGATCATCTGCAAAAGCAAGATGAGACAGTTCCGACCTACTTGGATCGACTTCCAGAGATTACTATCCACAACTACATATATCAATTGACTCAATTTCTCCATACACAAGACAAAAAGATAAGGAGATAATGGATCCCCTTGTCTGATACCTCTACTTGGTGAGAAAGCCTCCAAAGCCTCCCTTTTCCAAAGCATTTTGACAAAAGAAGATGATATACAGTGATAGTCTGTATCAATAAAGGAAGTAGGAAGCCCAATTTCTTTTAGGGTGTCGACGATAAAGCTCCAATTAAGCCTATCATAAGCCTTCTCCATATCAATCTTTATGGCCATCTAACCTTTCTCCCCATTTTTCCTTCTCATAGAGTGAATGACGTCTTGAGTGATAATGACATTGTCCCGACTTTGTTTATTAGGAACAAAACTACATTGAGTTGGACTCATAATTTTATCCATAATTAATCTAAGCCTATAGCCAACACCTTAGTGAAAGCCTTATATGAGACATTACACAGACTAATTGGTCTAAATTGGTTCAACTGACATGCATCTTTCCCTTTCGAAATCAAACACACCAAGGTTTTGTTCAAGACTCTTATTCCATAAGGTTTATTCCATAATCCCTTAATAAAAGAACACAAAGAAGGACCCACCACATCCCATTGACTCTGATAGAATAAAGCATGAAATTCATCCTCCCCTAGAGCTTTAAAGCTTCCCATACAAAAAATGGCCCTTCTAATCTCCTTATCTGTAATCTCTCTCCCTAACATCTCCATCTCCATAAAATCTAGGCTAGGAAATTTACCTTTGAGGAAAAATAGTTCATGCTCACCCTCTTCTTTGAATAAAATTTTGAGAAAGCTAGTTACCATCTCTTCAATCCTATCCCCATCACTAATCCAATCCCCATTCAGATCCATCATTCAATCAACAAAATTCTTCTGTGACGGAAAATGATATTACAATGGAAATATCTTGAGTTCTTATCTCCAAATTGTAACCATTTGCACCTAGACTTCTGAACCATAACATCTCCTCCTAGAACAAAATATCCTCCAGCTTACTCCATAATTCTTTTTGAAGCTGAGTAAGAAAATCATTTGGCCCCTGGATGAGAGTTTTTTCAATGCCTCTCAATCTTCTATGAATCTTTTTTTCCCTTCCAATGATATCACCAAATACATTCTTATTCCACTGTTTAAGCACTTCAATGAAATCTCCCAGATGCTCATTCCACTCCTTATCCTCTCTCCAATTATTTGGAACTAGAGAATCAAAACCATCATGTGATAACCATGTTGCTTGAAACCTAAAAGGACACCTCCTTCTATTAATAGGCCTCCCCGCATCAAGATTGAAATGAAGGGGTCAATGATATGATTTATAGTAGTATAAGTGTGCCTCTTCCAAGTGAACTTTGGTCCTTTGAATCTCGCATCAATCAACTAACACCACTCAATCACCTTCGTGAAAGCTTTCATCACAGTACTATTTGTACGAGCCACAACACCTTATCTCTTTCTGTCAGACAAAATGGCATTGAAGTCACCCATAACTGTCCAAGGACCCATTATACTTGCACTACACATTTTAAGGAAACTCCAAAAAGAATTTCTATGCACAGGAGTAGGACTACCATAAACCACAATAAGGAACCAAGGTTCTTGTAATCCATACCTTACTTCCAAATGGACAAATTGAGTATCCTCATTCAAAATCTTTATTTTTCAAACATAAGAATTCCACAAACAACATATTCCACCTGACTGACCATTATAGCTGATCACATAATGAGAATCAAATCCCATTCTTTTTATAATAACTTCCGCTTTCTGTTTTGACACATACGTCTCTAACAAAAAAACATAAAGAGAACTTATACTCTTGTATAAGATTATTAATAAGTTTAGATAAACCTTTAACACCGATTCTTCTGCAGTTCCAACACATAACATTCATTGGATCACCGTTTCAGCTTTGGCCATCTGTGTCTTATCTTCCCCCATTTGTTGCACCATAATAAGACAATTAACTTCCCTCTTCCGCTTCATTCACAGTCTCTCCCATCTTCTCCCCCTTCTCCTTCTCAACCTCCATATCATCATTTGTTATTTGCAATTCCAACAAATTCTGTTTAATTTTCTCTTGTTTAATGTTATTAAGAAAATTAACAGCTTCCATATCAACCTGGGTCTTAACTACTGGTAGAAATCCCAGCCTTGGTTCTAGCCATGCACTAAACCCTTTCATGTGATTCAATAGAGAAAGAGATTCGTTTGTGCTTTTATTCATTTATGAAACTTTATTATGATTATTCTCATCCGAACCTTGATCTAAGCTTGAAACTAAGTCTCTTTGCACTACTCATATTCTTCATGTCTTTTTCATGTAAATTTTTCTTCCTGTGCTGAGGAGTTTTTCCACCATAAGTGTTCCTAATTTTAGTAACCATCATTTATGGAACTGCTTTCAATCCACTAGGTTCACCTGGTGTGTTGTTGCATGGACTACTCCATGGGATTGTGTTTTGTACATCATGTAACGATATATCTGCACCCATAATATCTTCTTTATTAAAATTCAAATCAATTTCGTATCAACCATATTAGGAATTAATTTGTTTTGATTACCTTTTATTCTCTCCCTTAATATTTTCATTATTATTCTTTCCACCAACTGCATATTCCACCTCAGATTCCTTATTAAGAACCACAAATCTTGATCCATAATCTACGTTACTAGCTTTACTCACATTATTCTTTCTCTCCATCATATTTTTATCTTTTCTTGTCCCCACTTGCGCTAGCTCATCCTTCTTTTTTGGAATCCCATTATTTTTTACATTAACTCCCTCTTTAATAGGTTTGCTTTTCTTCACACGTGTAACCACCATCCATGGACCAAACCATCCTTCCTTTGCACCATTCTTGTTGGAAAATCGAGGAGGTAACTATCGGAGAGATTTACATGAGCAACCATATAAGTGAACTAGATACCACATCTTAACCCAAAACCTTAAGGCTCAGGTTTATGGGTCTTCTCCCCACTTATATGATGCTCAACTTTTCTATTTCTATCTGATGTGGGACTTTACCTCACACTTGTACTCCAACAATCTCTCCCTCAAATGTGATTCTCTTCCACATGGTAGCCTCCTCTAGAGCGGAAGCCATTTTTCAATTTACAAGTAGTGGCCCTTAGAACTTATGCTCTAGTACCTTGTACCGCCGTAACACTTGCGGGACTCACTGCCTAGCCTTTAAGCATGGACTCACTCGCTAGGAAGACTTTCGATACAATGAATCTCCATGTCCATGGATCCACAAACGCCTTCTTACTTGTCTGAGCCAGTCACCAAGTCGAACCATCGGCTCTGATACCAATTGTTGGGAAATCGATAAGGTAAATATCAGGGAGATTTACACGAGCAACCATATAAGTAAGCTAGACACCACACCTTAACCCAAAACCTTAAAGCTCAGGTTTATGGGTCTTCTCCCCACTTATATGGTGCTCAACTTTTCTATTTCTATCCAATGTGGGACTTTACCTCATACTTGTACTCCAACAATTCTCACATGCCATAATATTATGTTCAACATTGTTTTCCTCAGGGCTGATCTCAACATTTCCACTCTTCGAAAATTCAACAACACCTTCATTCAAAACTACCATGGCAGACTTTGCTTCATTTGTTTTTTCTATCACTGTTGCCAAAGGTTCAGTACAACCTTCCTTCTTATGGCCAAACCAACCACAATTATAACAAATGGAGTGTAAGCCTTCATTCTCCAAGAATAAAGGAAAATCTCTAATCCTAATGTATGTAATCAAAGGTTTCCCTAAATCCATCTCTACACAAATGTGATCAAACTTTCCTCTCGAATGAATACGCGTCATCCTATCAATCTTTAAAAAATATCCAAGCGAAATTGTCACCCTTTTCAGGAACGTAACATTATATATCTCTATTGGTAATCCTGGTATGCAAATCTACACTACAACCTTCTTCGACTCCTCTGTATGCATCAAGAAGAACGACCTCCATCTTTGAACTATAAGATAATTATCTGCCACCATCCATGGTCCTTCATACAAGGCAAACTTATAGTCCTACTCACTTGTAAAAACCACCCAATAATAGCCATCATGCATATTAATTATTTTAATTAAATCATTCTTTGTCCAGCATCGTTGGAGTTTTGCTTCAAAAATTTGAAAATTGACTCTTGCACCCAAAACTTTGACCACCATAGTATGCTTCCAAGGCTTAGACCATGCAATCAACTCTTCATCATTAATTGGAATAGCTATTTGATCTTCCTCTCCTTTGGTATCATTAGTAGACTCCAAGAACAACTTTTCCATCATATCTAATTCCTAACTCTTAATATCCATATCCTCAACAACAACCCTCCATCAATAGGATGAAACCGTTTTTTTCCTTATAAAGACAAGCTTCTTTTTTGCTCCCTTTCTCACCTATACCCTCACGTGTTTCTCCCTCTTTAATCTTTTCCTTACTTCTGGTTAACAGATATTTTTCACTACTACAAGCGCCTCAATCTAAGACGATTTTGGACGTATTATAAAGACGGTCATACGACTGTCGTAATTTTCTGTGTCATTGAAGCTAAACGTATTTGACGACGGTCTCATAATCGTCATTGTTATAAACATTTCAAAGATGGTTGTTTTCCAAACTGTCTTTGAATTAAGTGATTTTAAAAATAAAAAATAAATAAATTGTCATTTCTACGACGGTTTTGTAGCTGGAACCGTCTTAGTTATATCTTTTTCTAAGATGGTTATGATTGGGAATCCGACTTTGAATGTCCCATATCTAAGACGGTTCATTTTTAGAACCGTCGTAGGTATGACCATTTTTTTAAAAAAAGTCACTTAATTCAAAGACGGTCTCGGTAAACAATCGTCTTTGAAATGTGTTTTTTTTCCTATAATATGTTTCATTTCTTTCGTTATAGCATCTTAATGAAGGTCCATTGGGTAGTAGGTGTTATAACATATTTGAAATTTATTTCCAACATTTGGTATTCAATATTTTATATAAACTAAAGACCCATTTGTATTCATCATTAGGGTTGGCAAAACGGGCCTGACCCGACGGGCCAGCCCGTTTAACCCACGAAAAAACGTGGACCGGGCTAACAATATCAACCCACTGAGCAAAAATGGGTCGGGCCAACCCGACCCACAAAAATGTGGGTCAAAATCGGGCCCGGGCCGGGCCAGCCCGGTGGGCTAACATTTAAATATTAAATATATATATATAGTGGGCAGTGGCTGGCTGAGAAGAGAGGCTGAGTTTAGAAAGTGAGTGAGAGACGAGAGGTAGAGAGAGTTCCGCGACCTCGACCGTGCCGCGTCTCCCACAACCTCGCCAGCACCACGTCTCCGGCGACCTCCACCATGCCGCGTCTCCATCTCTGCGACCGCGACCGCGACCACTACCACTCCCAGGTGCTTCTTCGTTCCAAACTTCCGATTCCAGTGCTTCATTCCACGACGGCACGAGCGCGACCTCGACGTCAACCACAACACACGCCTTTCCGGCATTGACTTTGACTCTCTCACCACGAGGGTGGCCCTGGCCCTGAGAGATGTTAGTAATCCCTTTTCCCTCTTTCCTCTAAGGGTTAGGGTTTTTTTCTTATTAATTCATTTCCATTATTATGCTTCAGCTACCAGAGATTGAGAATTCTGCCCAAGTCCCTTTGGTTGGAAATACTAAAGTGGTTCTTTCTGACGTCACAGTCAAGGATGTTGAAGTCAACTCTTCAATCTTCATCTATTAAGACTGGGGAAAGTGGTATTGTTCTAGTGATTTCAGGTGCCATTGCTAATATGAGAATGAGGTGGAGGTACACTGTCAGCTCTTGGTTAATCCCATTTGGAATTTCAGATAATGGGAAGGCTTCAGAGAAGCTGTGAAGGTAAGAAATTAGAATTTCACTCTCATGATTATACTTTATACTATCCCCTTTGGTCTTTTTTATATGGTTGCAGTTGTAGAGTTTTAATGAATTGTAGTTTACACGATTGTATTCAAATTTCCAAGATTTGACTTCGTAAAACAAATAACAAATATTTACCTTAAGTTGATTATGTTGTTATAATTGGTTAGCCTGCTGCCTGCTTGTCCTATAGAATATATGCAGAAGAATGTTGGAATGGAATTTTGCATTTGCATCATCTTGCAATTGGAATTAAATCATAGCAGTAAAGATCATGGGACTGGTTAAAAAGTGTTTTAATTGTTGTGCACTGCAGAATTTCTATTTCAAACTTTCAATATCTTGTTCTTGTAAGTTGAGTTGATTATAAGATCGCAAAAGAAAGAACAAAGAATATCTAATTTTGGCCTTCTATAAAGGTTTCCTACCTAATTTTGGTCGAGTAGGAGTCTTGAATGTGATTTTGTTTCTTACCCTTGAACAAGGAAGATATACATCTTATCTTGGCAATGCTGTTTACGTTGTGTTTATGTTCTTATGTAATTTATATATCATAATACACAGCTAGCAAATTGTACTTAGTCTGGGGATGGGATTTTGCAGGGGAAATACGAGTTCTAGATTCAAAACTTTGGCATGCATGTGTTGGTCCCCTTGTCTCTTTAAGATTTGAGAAGTTATTTTTGTGTAGAAATTAAGCAAAGCTTATTGTTTGTTTGTTTGTTTTCTCCTGAAATGTAGGAGCTTATTGTAATTTGCACCAATATGAATTGTTTTAGGATCATTTAATATTATTTGTATTATTTTCTAATTTTTATTTTATTTTTAAGTGGGCTGGCCCGTTGGCCCGCTGGCCCACCTTAAAGTGGGGCGGGTTAGCATTTTCAGCCCACTTTGTAAAAGTGGGCCAGCCCGGCCCGACCCATTTTTTTGTGGGTTGGGCTAGCCCGGCCTATTTTTGAGTGGGCTGGCCCACTTTGCCATCCCTATTCATCATAGATTCTAGAAAAATTGGGTACAAAAAATGAATGTGCACATTTAGTATTCAACATTTTATATAAACTAAAGACCCATTTGGTATTCAACATTATTATATATTAAAATAAGAAAGTAACAACAAAAGAATCAGGTCACAACTAGCTAGTAGGCGTTAAACGAATTATAGAAAATGAAAATCATAAGAACTGGATATAACCTAAGCCATCCATGTCATAGACTACACCATGGCTCACAGCTCTTCTTGGGTTCAATTGACCAGCACCATATTAAAATTCTGCCAAAACTGCGATCACTAGTTTCAAGTGTCCAACTTATTGCTGCCATGGCCAATGCAAGAAAACCAGCCAAGGCAAAAGCCCAGTGGTATCGTCTCAAAAGTGTCTTGACAACATTATAGAGCCACCACTTTATATTTTGAAAACTGCAGTTAAGGTTCATTACTATCACTTATTTAGTTAAAAATGTAATATTTGAGAGAATGAATAATTGTGTTATATTTACATTACTATCACATATAATATTTGTATACATGAATTACACAATGTCAATCCCTAAAGTTTAGGGACTAGAATGAGCTATCTAAGGAAACTAGCAAAGAACCAAGGAAAACAATGAAATCTGATCAGTATCTCTAATATCTGTTAATATCTGTCAATATCTCAACAGTAGTTTTCTCCATAAATTACCTTGTTTGGCATCATTTCTAGAAGTGAATCATCCTAGATCCATTTAACTTGACACTCTTGGGCAACTTACTAGAGTGAATTAGGGAACATACTCTATATGGTAGCATAGAGCTAGATTATGCAAAATGAGCAAACAATTAATCAAAGAACATATGGATAACAATAGTGGTAAAATACACTGGTTTGAGAAAAAAAATACAATTATTTATAAATTCCAATTAATATTTTTTATGGCTCTAACAACACTCAATAATCAATAGCACAACAAACATGTTATGTATATAATGTAGTAGTACACCACACTCATTAGCTCAATCAATCAAATTGGGTATGAATCATTTCAGAAACCCGTGAGGTCCTCCGTGGGGAATGGGTATCTCACTCCTCCAACAATGAGGGGCTTAAGGGTGGGTTCACAACAACGGCTAACCAAGTATAGGCAGTGAATGCATAAAAAACTTAAAAAAATAAAATCATTGTACCATCAATTGCTACTGTGTTGTTTGTAAATCAATATAATATTGTATATCTTATTGAAACAAATTTATATCTAAGTTTAGAGAACTTACCAGTGAGAGAAATTAAATGAGATTCCAATTGAAAAGGAAAGGGACCTATACTTTGTTGAGATTTCTATCAACCATCCAATAAACAGATCAAGAGCATCAATCACAATTACAAGAATAACATTGGAAGACCTGCACAATTCAGCAAAGATAAATATGAAAATAAAATAAAAAAACAAGAGCCATACATTGTTCAGATCTTTATAGTTTTCACACCTGATAGGCTGTAATATCAAATAGGCTACCAATGTTTTGATACATGTAGTCTAATACAGGCAATTAAACATTCTAAATGTATCAAATGATAGAAAAGTCTATAATTCATAACGCCCAAACTTGTAACAAATATGTTGTTCATTTCTTCTGAATTGATCTCATAGCCTCAAAGTCTAACGTTGATCTATCACCAAAAAACTAGACAAATTTAATGGAAACAAGTTAGTGATGTTGATGATAAGAACTAAAAAGACTTAAAAATAAATACAAAACTGAAACATGTACTTCCTAACATATCGTGTTCCAATCATTCTTCAACCCCCTGTTGAATTCAAAGGAATCACTTGAAGAATGGACAAAGAATCAAGCTTGGTTTTAGCTTTCAACATGCCTTGAAGTATTAAAGAATAACTTGTGATTAAATGTAAAAGGAAGAAGCATTTCTGATGATCCAAGTGCATTGCATTCACATCATTCATTTAGTCAATTAGTTTAAGAAATAGAATTCACAAGGCTTTGATAAAATGTTTAAGTTTCATAATTAAATCAAATGTTTTTGAAAAAATATGTTTTCTACTGATTTAATCGATTACTTTAACGAGATAATCGATTATGTTGTTCTTAGTGCTTTCTGGAAAACTTTTCAAGAACAATGTAATCGATTACATATCGGTTTAATAGATTATTTTACCTTGGTTCACATATAAACTGCCTTGATTATCATTTTAATCGATTACCATTGAGCTATAATCGATTACATAGGTTAAACAGGAAAAATCAACTCTCTGTCTTAATCGATTACCAAAGACTGTAATCGATTACATCATATGCCTATGCTTAACATATCTTGCTTCATTAATCGATTACCAGAATCCGTAATCGATTACACTATGTATTTCATGTATGTGAAGCTTCCTGTCTTAATCGATTACCAGAAACCGTAATCGATTACATAGTGTATTTCATATTTATGAGGCTTCCTGTCTTAATCGATTACTTATCGAAATAATCGATTATTCTGTTCGTTGCTTCAATCCAGATTTTTATAGAACCTTTTAATCGATTACATGCTTGATTTAATCGATTACATAAGTGAAATATCGATTATTGGGCGCGTTTAATCGATTACTGACAGTTAGAAAGTTTGTTACAAATAGAACCCTTGCTCAGCTTGTTTTGTAACTTGGTCAATTCGTATTCTGAACATACATAAGCTTTCTAAACACATTCTTAGTGATTTTTCTGGGTTCTATGAGTGCTTGTCTTCACTAAAATACTTATGGGTCTTTAAGTGATTCTTGAAGCAAGAAGAGTCTTTTCAAAGGTTAAGGAAAGAGATGTTCTGAGTTTGTTTTCATCATTCAACCTGGGATATTCATTCATGAGCATATCATTCATTGGATCATCAGGTGTTTTCTTTCCTTAAACTTTGTGGTTTTAATTCTTTTGTGAACTTGAATTTGACTGTCTATTGTAATTGGGTTTCTTGCTTGTAATCTAGAGATAGAGTTTCTCTAGGGGTTGTGCTGAGTAGTGTTCTCAGCGGGGTTGTCTCTAAGAATCTAACAGTGTTTTAGATTTCTGAACTTTATCTAGGGTGGATAAAGAGAGACTCTGTAATCACTTGTAAGAACAAAAAATTGCAATAGTGGAACTCCATTCTAGTGTTGAGTGGAAGAAAACTGGATGTAGCTTCATAGTGTTTAAAGTGAAGCAGTATAAATTTTGTGTGTTTTGAGCTTGATTTCTTTCTTGATTATATTCTGTTTAACTTGATAATCTTTCCTTGTTTATTAATTCAATTTTGAGCTATCGGATACCTTGGACTGAACATTTGATTGAATAAAGATTCTTGGTTTCAAAAATGATAAAGATTCAAAGGAAAACTCTGATTTTGTCTAAGAAATTTTTAATTTACCAAGCCAAACCAATTCACCGCCCCCCCCCCTCTTGGTTAAGTGTGAAGTGTTTCTATATTTTACACCCCCCGCCTTCTATGTTCCACATCCAATTCATTACATAGTAGCCACACTCATATCCTTTAGTTTGGACATGACTCTAAAATGATACTAGGTTATATACCATAGTAGCAAAAAATGGAAAACACTCTCAACAACAATGCATAACTTCATAACCATTCTATACGGGTGTACCTTAACTTCAATCCAGTTCGCTGGGCCTTCAATAGATCGGCAACCAGAAGTAGTCTTCAAAGTCTTCATTGCACTAAATTTCCAAAAATATCTTTTGCTATTAAGTTTGTGATAAAATGGTACGATATTTTATATGCATGTTAGATGTAAGGGAGACACACGTAACTTGTTAACTGCAACTTTGATGTGTATATCAAACCTTTTACGCAACGAACAGAACCATACAACATCATTGGTCCTAGGACACAAAACAACCAGCTGCCAATGGGGCCTGCATAAAATGCCAGGTTGATGGTAAAAATAAAATCAAGTTGTAAAGCCATAATATATATTAGTATGAAGTCTTAATGATTCAAGTATGCTCCAAGGTACACCTCTCTTTTTGGTTCCTTCATCCATGCCTGAATGTATTGTTGAATTTTTATCTCGTCCATCTTTTATGTTGTGTGTGGATTGAGGCTCAAGGAATCCATATACATCACCATATCCTAACGTTTGACTCCAGTCATCCATATACCTGTTTCTCCCATTGAATTATAATTTTTTTGAATAGATTCACTAGTAAATGTTAAGTCTGAGTTAAATTTTACCAAATAAGCTAATGTGAAAAACACTTACATCATCCACAATTGTAGTATAGATATGTTCAAACATTTCTGACCATCTATTATTTCATTGATGTCAAAAAATGTTATGAAGAAGAAGGATCCTATATCCGCCACCCCAAATTTCTTAGCATCCTATATCAACTCAATCGGCTTCTGATAAACATCATACATCCTCTTAATCAACTCACCAAAAGGTCATCTACAACAAGATTTTTTGACCTTTGAACAAGTTCAACGAGTTTCTTTGGGCACATTTGTTAAACATTTGTAAGGGTTTTTAAATAATTATTGTATAAATCTACATAAGAAAATATTAGAACAAAATATCACGGTGTTAATAAGGAAAATCATAAGTACATACCTCTTTTGATAAAGGTTTCAGAAAATGTGTAGGCCATGCAACAAATGTGCCTAGGGTTTGTCTTACATACTTGCACTCTGAAGTCGCAAGTGGAACTTCAGTGTCACCATTCAAAATTTTTGTGACACTCTGCATAATACACATTGTGTATGGCAGATGCTCCATCACAAACTTTTCCCAATTCCACTAGCCATGTAGAATCATCGAAATGCACATACAACCCCAAATTGTGGTCCACATCATTATATTGGTCTTCCCCTGATCAATTGGTTACAGTTTCAGCACAACTCCCTTTTGTATTGATGCGTGCAGCTAATAGTTGTAACTCAACCATTTTTGGGGGTGATTTAGGTGCAAGCATTTGTGATCTCTCCATTTTTAAATCCTCATTTACCTCTTGTTTAATTAGGTCCAAACTATGTTTTTTATCCTCCTCTGCCTCTCTCTTCCACTCTTCCCTGAGGTTAGTTATGATAACAACCAACTGTTGTGGAGTTATGGATGCAGATGACCTGTTGGAGCCTCTTGGAGCTTGTCCGAAATACTGACCTATGGTCACCCCGGAGCCTGCAACACGCACACGACCTGGGTGCTCAGGTCGTCCAATTGCCACATACAAAATGTTATCACGACTATTGGGAACAAATTCACCTTGTGTTTGCTGTTGTTCTAGTAAGTCCTGCAGTAACCACCATGAACCAAACATCATATTACAAAGGGATACTAGTTTTGATTAAAAATAATGTCTACATTGAAATAAAAGTAACTAACAATTTTATCTGAAATTTCTTTGGTCGCGGTCGATGTCATCTAGCCATATTGCTTTGTGTGTGTCATCTTCCACTTCACATGCCTTGCAATGGGAGACGGAGGATCTAATACCCGTGATGAATCCTCAGTGTCCGTTGCAGCCTATTGTATTTTTCTCTTTTTCTCCTCCAACAGCTTCTTTTCAAGCAAATCATACCCTCCACGAGACAAGAAGTGTGGGCAATCATTGTGTTTTAAATTGCCTGAGCCTTTGATCTTATTCCCTATAATGTATTAAATAAAAGTTAAACAACTAATTGAAAATAACTTACATAGAACATCATTTAAAGCTTCAACTAATGACAAAGGAACAATAAGTTGTTGTCCAAAGAATAATGCAGTTTACAGACCTGAAATAATACATATCCTCTGAAGTTTGTTTGGTCTTTGTAGGGGGTGTTTGATTGCTGGATTGTGTAACAGACCCTACCTACCTCATGATTAGCATTGATTGGGATTGGGAATCTTCTATTATAACCATTCTGTACTCATGAGTCATGACTGATCAATATGTATCTAAGCTTGCAGTTACATGTTCAAGCTGCTTTTTGGTTTGGTTGGCTAGGTTAGCAAGCATGATACAAACTGGTTTAGGGGGAAGAAAATAAGGGAACTTTTATTGGAAGAAATGGAAGAAAGAATCCTCCTAAAATTGAGGAACCTAGGCTCTCCCAATACAAACTGAGCAACGCATTGCCCCTCCCTATAACAACAACTACTATTTAATTATGTTCTGTCCTATCCTTACTACCAAAACTCCCTCTAATTATTCTGTTACAATTCACAGGGTTTAATTCCCTGTTGAAGACACAATTTATATTGTTCTCTCAAAAGGCTTTCATTGGGAACGTTCCTGTGTTCTCTGAGAGTTATACTTTCAACAGTAGTGATTTGATATAAATATTTTTCAACTTCATACCAAAAAAAGCAACCCAAAAATGACATGAACACCCCATCACATGAGTAATGCTGAGCAACAATACGTGAGTAATGCTAATATATATAAAATCAACCAAAATATATCAATAATACACAACACAATCAAATGTAGTAAAGGGGAAACTTAGGTTTTTAAAGATGCTTAACTGAACAATATAGATTTGTAGACAAAAATATTGCATTAAAGTTGGTTAATGGAAGGACTAAAAGAAACTTACACAAAACATTGTCGTGATGGTAAGCTGTATGACAATGCCAGCACACGACGGCGGCGCCAGTTGCTTCACCTCTGAATGCATGACAGAGACCGTGGGTGAGTGAGTGAGGTTAGAGAACCAAAATGGAGACAAAGGTCACACGATTTAGGGTCAGCTCTGAAAAATGAATCTCATATCTAGTGAAGGGGAAGGATGTTCCAAAGAGATTGATTGGCAACGTGCTCGTGTTTTTATTAACTTTTTGAAGACTTTCTATGATGCAACTCTTTCTTTTTCTGGGTCATTGCATGTTACTGTTAACACTTTTTTTAAGAAGCTGGTTAGTAAAAATCACTAAATAAGTAGAGGCATAATGGTGACATAATGATATAAAGGATGACAACCAATATGCAATTAAAGTTTAACAAATATTGGGAAAGTGGTGGAATTAACTACATTTTGTTTGTTGCTATTTTCCTTGATCCTCGTTATAAATGTGAGTACATTCAATTTTGTTTTAATCGTATGTATGATGTTAGGAAGAGCATGGACATGATAAAAAAATTGAAAGACCTCATTCACAAACTAATTCAGCAATATGTATTAGAACATCTCATTTCTCATTCTAGTAGCAATTCAGCTAATTCTAGTACACTGCCTTCAAACATGGTCTCACAACATAATGACGACAAAGATGATAAGAATGATGATTGGGATGATGAATTTAGAATGAAAATTAAGGAAAAAACAGGGTGAGGTGCAAAAAAATGAGTTAGATAGGTATTTGGAAAATGATGTTGAAGATGACCACCCTGAGTTTGACATTTTGAATTGGTGGAAATTAAAGGCATCCAAATATTATATTCTTTCCTGTATGACTAGAGATATATTGGTCATTCTTGTATCTACTGTATCATCTGAGTCTGCATTTAGTATAGAGGGTAGAATTCTGGATTCATTTCATAGTTCCTTGAGTCCTACTACTGTTGAAGCTCTCATTTGTGCCCAAAATTGGCTTAGATCTACTAAGAAAAATATTAATGACTTGCAAGTTGAAATAAAGGAAGCGGAAAAAATTGAATCAGGTGTGTAATCCCTTATTTCATTTTTATATTTGTATAAAATATCAATTAATTTTTGTGCTAACAGGGTTGTGTTTAAATTTTTAGAGTTGTTTGATTTGGCTTTAAATACTGCTAATATTGGGTCTCCAAGTGTTGAAACTGCAAGTGTTGGAACTTTTTAATGTATTACTTTCAGGTATATTGTTATTTGTTTTACCTTTTTTTTTCATATTTTGTTTACTATATTTATAACATTAATGAATCATATTTTATTTATTTGTTTGTTTCAGCAAATCTGGTTGCAACAAAATTGGTTATAACAAAGTTTGGTTTGTAAGAAATAGTTGCGATTAAGACTATTATAGTAAATCTTGTTCAAAAATCTTTTGTTTTAATTTATATTATAAGTCTATTTTAGAATATTATGTTGATGGTATTAAATGAATCAATTTTACTACTTTCATATATTTGATAATATTGTGCTAATTGTATGAGATATTCGAAAGAATCATGATATAAAATATTAGTTTTTTAAAAAATTAAATGAGTAACCTGGTGATCCGAACCGAACTGAATCGTTTATGAACGGGTCGGGTTGGGTTTCAATTTTTTTTTTTTCTGAAAACTGAACTGAACCGAACCGATCAAATTTGATTGGGTTGGGTCCTAAATTTGACCAAAACCGATCCGAATCGACCCGCGAACACCCCTAACACATTTACATAAATAATAAATAATTAGAAAAAGATGATTTTATTTTGAGAGATTAAAAATTAAGAATTTAATTTAGAATACTGTTATACAAAATCTTAAAAAAACACGTTATCTTTACATGTTTTGATGTATAAAATGATATCATAAATTAATCAAATCTTATTAAATTTCTTCAATAATTAAAGGCTTGTATAAGTTAAACTCTGTTCCTTATTTTATCTTTTTTATTCTATTCAGATCCCCCACTACAACGACAAACTCCTCACATCATGAGGAATTAGAGGATGAGGGGAAAAGAGAAAGAAAGCTTGAAAAGCTGGAAATTTGAAATGAGTAAAACTTAGAAGGTATAATTATAATTAAAAGTTAAAAAATGATTATAACAGTTATCTTATTTATATACAATCAATATTGAGCAATAATAATTAACAATCAATTTAAATAACAAACTAACTAATTCAACACTCTACGGAGTCTAGCTCAGTTGAATAAAGTGTTTTGAGTTATTGTAAATAATAGTGATGCATTTCTTTAATTATTAAGGATAAAAAAACACTAACTAATTCAACAACATATCTCTACCCCTTAAGCTGGTAGCTGGGTTGTATCACCACAACCAACTTAGAAATAAAATACGCAAAGGAAAGCAGAAAGCAAATTTCCTTGAAAGGTATGACTGAAAAACATTATAAGTCATTGGACTTAACTTGTATCTTTGGAACTTGGAAAAAATTAACCCAACAGGGGAGATGCAATCTGATGTTTAGCTATAGTAGCACCTAGCAAACGAATTTCAGACATAAAAATTAAGAAAAATAAAAGAGAGAATACTTCCAATCCAAACTATAGCCAGAGGTAGAATTACTTTGCCCAGTTAACTAACTTTTCGAGATCTTTTGAAGATTGGCGACCTTTAATTGAGTTATTCACAGTCAATTACTTCAGTTTCAATGATCTTGTTTTTATGTCTTCATTCCCAAGCAATTGGTCCACCTTCTTCCTTATCTCTCCCTTCAATATTAATCCATTTTCATCCTTGTCTAATTTCAGTCCAACCTTCCACACATCTCAAATATACGACCTATTAACAAATTGGTCAGTGACAAATGGCCAACACAAGAAAGGTACGCCACTGCATACACCTTCTATAGTAGAATTCCAACCACAGTGACTAACGAATCAAGCTATGGCAGGGTGGTTCAATATCCTCCTCTGAGGTACCCAATTGACAATTTTGCCTTTACTTCCAAGGAATTCATCAGGGAATGCACTATATACCTTGTTATTATTACTGGGACGTGCAACCCAAAGAAAAGGCATGTTAAGGAGATCAAGTCCTAGAGCTAGTTCTTTGAATTGGTTTGGTTAAACTATTGCTAAACTACCCAAAGAAACATACACAATAGATTGAGGTGGCTGCTGATCCAACCATTCTAGGCAAGTTGTGTCTTCTTCCCAGAATGAACTTTTGTTGGTGTCACTTTTCATAAATGGGCCAATTGGGAGGAACCTTGGAGATATGGCGCGCAAGAGCTTCTGGCTCAAGATCAAAAGTGCTGTTGCAAAGCCACCATTCTCCTAACTCCAAGGTTTTCATCTCTTAAGCTATAGGCCACCCCATGGGAGGTCTGCAGGATCCACCATAGGCATATTTGGGGAAAGCTGACTTTCTTGTTTTTTGGTTGCTACTCCTGCAATTCAATGGAAAAAGTTAATTTTTTCTTTCATTTTTATACTTTTGCAAATTAACTGAGAAAGCCAAATCCATCATTATGCATTTTGGCTTTCTAAATCAAAATAACAGCACTGGCATCTTCTTAATATTTTTCTCAATGAAAATGTATGCACCCCCATGGCCATGTTGGGGTGATGTCAGCTCCCCTAGTTTTGAAAGCAATCATAATGGACTCCAGTAGTTGTATCCCCATCTTAGTAAACATGATCTTTTAGAATTTAAATTTAAGTATAACTCAATTTCAAATACAAGCTACATCTTAAGTTGAAGGTTTTATTTTATTTATATAGAGTGTGCAAAACCAGACAGCACAGTCAAATGACGATCTAATAAGTACTCGTATGGTTTACTGCAAATCAAAATCACTTTGCAGTATCCAGAACCAGTTACCATATTAACAAAGCTTGTTTGAGCGACATATTAATTAGACGTTTCAAAATCAAAAGTACGGATTGGAAGTGTTAGAGTACAAGTGTGAGATAAAGTCTCACTTTGTATAGAAATGAGAAGGTTGAACACCATATAAGTGAATGATAGACCCATTAACTTGAGTCTTAAGATTTTAAGTTAAGAAATGGTGTCAGATTTACTAATATGATTATTCATGGTTTATTAGTGTAAATCTTCCCAATGACAGTGGATCGTGGACATGGAAAAGACTCTGTGTTTATCCCCCTCAGTTTTTGACAGAAACAAATACTCGTGCACATACAGCATAATTTGGTCATGGTGAGGTGAGTACTTTTAATACCTGCCACAAATGTGAAACAAAAGTTTCAGATTACTATTTCCTTAACTTTGGGAAAATAGACGCCTCGATGAAATTTGTATGTAACTAGAGAAAAAAAAAAAAAAAAAACATTAACGGTAACAAGATTGAGTGAAATATTATTCTTACCTTCTGAGGCTATAATTCCATCATCAATCAGCCTTGGAATGCAATAACATGCCGCCAACGTAGTTGCAGATGCAGTCCAAAGAAGAGCTCCCTCAATTCCCAATTTATGTCCAATTTCCAAGGCCCAATCCATATTCATAGTAACAACTATGCAAGTGAGGCTATTTTCATCATCCAAAGTATTGATATCTTCTATGAGCTTTGGAAGCTTAGAAGGCATGTTGCTTTGGATGGACCAAAGAACTTTCTCACGGTCACTTCTATCATCATCAGGGTTCAAACCATCTGGGAGTGTCACAATCACAAACTTGATTCTTGATTCCTTAAGGTTGTCTAGTCCAGCACCAGCGTTGTTTGCTCTTTTGTGGCTGAACTGTGTTCAGAAAAGTGATTTTGCACCCATGTTTGGTCAAATGTTTCATGAACCTGACATCGTTTTTCCTCAATTAAGATAGGTAATATTCAAATTCCATATGCGTATTTTAAATTTGGTTTATCATGATCAAAGTAATGTATAAATCGTCCTAATAGTTCTGATTAATATATAAATATGTACTTTAAAAATAATGTCCACATTTAACATTGAAGAGGTGTCAACATTAATTGTATGAAGCCATGAAAGCGTTAAATTTGTCCTTCGAATGGAAGGAGACTTTTATTAGTTTGTTGTTGGCTATAAAATTTCATACTCAGAGTCACATGTTGTAATAATGTTGTAAGGTACTTGTGAAGTTGAAATGACTGACAGTCAGGGCCATGCCGCCAGGGACAAGTCAAAACTCAAAAAGTATTTAAATATTTGTGTACGAGAATTTATAGTTATTTTTTATATGGTAGTATTTTATTTCGTACAAGATAAAATACTTTTATATAGTTTTAATTTTTTAATTCATATCGCGTAAGTGCGTACGCATTCAAGTAAACAGCAATATATATATAGTTCAGCGAGCAAATCAACGAGAATGCTCAACAAGAAAAGTCAACTACAGGCTACGATCGGGGAAAATCCTGGTTTAAAGTTTAAACCGTAGATTTTAAAAAGGACAAAAAAAAAATACCCTTGTAAATCAAGATGAAGTACATACGCAAGAGAAAACTGCACCGAATTTTATGATGTATTTGTTTTGAAGAAGAAAAATAATATAAAAAATATATTTTATTTGTGAGATCCATATTTCTTACTTTATTTTAATTAAAAAATTATTTTTCTCCTTTAAACCAAACATATATTTATTGAGGTATTAATAAAGTTCTTATTATATTTTTTTAGTTTACAATAATTTTCACACACTAATTAACTAACTTACCCATTAAAGAATAATTTTTTTAAAATTCTAATATTCATCTTTATCCATGTATGTCTTACATGTTAATAAATCACAAAAACATGTAGTGAAAACTGAAATGAGAGAAACATAAAAACAGAGCAAACATTTATTAGTATTATTACATAAGAAAAATGTTGAAAATTTGGGACTGCACAATATAGTTTTTTCTTCACAACAAACAATTGTTTTTAGCTTCTTAAAAATTGTGGGATGAAGAATTGTGAAAGAATTTATGCGGGATTCTCCCTCCCTCTCTAGTATTATCGAAAATAGTATGATATTAAAAATCATAGTGATCTATAGATATGATTTGATTAAATATTGAGTAATTTGAAGTTGTTTCTTATTCTTCTTTTTTTATCAGAAGGATTGAAACGAATTCAACAAAAGAAGAAGAATTCAAACAAAACAATTTATGTCAAACATTTATTAGTATTATTACATAATATAAACTATTTGTTACAAAATCTAATGATTCACCTAGAGACTAGACATACACAGTTTGGCCAAACTTGTATATACAATCTCAGTTCTTGCTTCTCTGACTTTACTCCATTTATTTTCACAATGCACGTATTTATATTTTTGGACCTTGCGATCACATATTAGTGAGGTTTTGAAGAAGTTTCTTAAAGTCAATATGGGTACAAGTTTTGGCAAGAAAACCATGCCCTTGGCCTTACTCTGTTCTGACTAGTGTCAGCTGAATCAAACCAAAAGAAATTATTGAAAACTCTACAATTATGTAACACAACCAGATAGGCTAGTAATAATGAATAAAAGGGACACATGATTCATTGAATGAACTTCATAATATAAATGGGATGTATACGACAGCTCCTAACATTTTCATAGATTAAGTTGTCTACTACATAAACATGTGTACGAAATAAATTTCAAACCTTCAAATAATAAAAAAAATAAAACAACAACTTCCGTTCCAAACTATTGCCAAAAGTATTATTATTACTTTGCCCAGTTGATAAACTTTTCAAGATTTTTTGAAGACTGACCAAATTTGCCTATGTTGTTCATAGTCAATTCCTTCATTTTCAACGATCTTTCTTTTATGTCTTCATCAAGAAGCAGTTGATCCACCTTCCTCCTTATCTCTCCCTTAGAAATTATTCCATTTTCATCCTTATATAATCCAAGTCCAATCTTCCACACATCACCAACATATGATTTGTTAACAAGTTGATCCTTGGCAAATGGCCAGCACAAGAAAGGTATGCCACCACGCACACCTTCCACAGTAGAATTCCAACCACAGTGACTAATGAAGCAAGCCAATGCAGGATGGTTCAATATCTTCTTTTGTGGTGCCCAACCCAAAACTTTGCCTCTACTTCCATGGAATTCATGTGGGTATTCATTAATACTTACCTTGTTGTCATTACTTGGACATACAACCCAAATAAAAGGCTTGTCAAGAAGATCAAGTCCAAGAGCTAATTCATTAAATTGGTTGGGGTCCATCACTGCCATACTTCCAAAGGAAACATATACAACTGATTGAGCTAGTTGCTGATCTAAACACTCCAAACAAGTTGTGTCCTCTTCCCAGAATGAACTCTTGTCGATGTCACTCCCCATCAATGGACCAATTGGTAGGAGCCTCGCTGATATGGAAAACATTGCTGGCTCAAGGTTATAAGTAGTGTTGCAAAGCCACCACTCTCCTAACCTCATAGTTTGCATCTCTTGCACAAGATGGTCAAAGTGCAACTTATCATGTCCACGCCATGGAAAGTTCTGTGTGTCCATCAAAGGCATATTTGAGTAGAGTTGGATGTGTTGTCTTCTGATGGGGACCCCTTCAATTCCAAAAAGAAATTAAAAACAATGAAACCTTCCCATTAGTAGTTAGTACACAAATACAATTAGTAATTTCTCAAAATTTTGACATAAAAAGTAGTATAATGTATAACAAGAATTAAGATATATAAGATTGGTTCAATGATTTAAAAAGAAGAAAAGGAAAAAAATCACGGATTCGATCCTTTATTAACAAAAATTAATAAATTAAGAATTAATATTTATTGATAAAAAATATTATTATTCTTACCACTTGAATCTATAACCCCATCATGAATCAGCCTTGGCATGAAATTACACAAGGCCAAAGAAGTTGCTGATGCTGGCCATAGAAGAGCCCCTTTGATTCCCAAATTGCCAACTTTCAAGGCCCAAGTCATGCTCAATGTGACAACAATACAAGTGATCTTATTGCTAACATCTAAAGCATTGACATCTTGTATGAGCTTGGGAAGCATAGAGGACATGTTGGTTTTGATTGAGAGAAAAACTTTCTTCTGGTCACTTCTATCATCTTCAGGGCCTAAGCCATCAGGGAGGGCCACAAACTTTATCCCTGATCTCCTGAGGTTGTCAAGGCCAGTAGCACCAGTGTTGTTGTTCAACCTTTTGTGGCTGAACTCTGTGTTGAGAAAAGTGATGTTGCAACCATGTTTGACTAGAATCTGAGACAACTGGATAAGGGGATTCACATGGCCTAGAACTGGATATGGTATAAGAAGAAAGTATGGGGTGGCCATTGTGGTTGAAAAAAATTGACTCTTGGAGAATGAGTTCTTGGGAGATTGAAAGATGTAATTAGTGTTAGTGATTGTTGCTTGGGCAAGTGTTTTATTCAGTTGCCATAAAAGATGAATTGACTTTTTGGTACAAGACTACATGAGTACTAGGAATAATAACCATGGAAAAAATTAATTTTTTTATTATATTTCGTTACAAAAAGCGTTAGCGACAGACTTAACGACAGATTTTGCGACGGATTTGGCGACAGCCAGAGAGTGGCGCCATTAGCATGGGAACTGGCGCTGTTAGCGTGGGAGGTGCGCCAGAGTGGCGTGGTTAGCGCCAGAAATGGCGCGGTTAGCACCTGGAGGCTCTTTTTCTCGAATATCTAGCGTGGTTAGAGCCAGAGTGGCACGATTAGCGCCAGGAACACGTCCAGACTCAAATAATTGGCGCTATTAGCGTGGGAATGCGGACTGGGGGCCTATAAAAGGCCATTTTCACGTTTTGGCAGAGGAAAAATGTTCATCTTCTTCTTCCTTTGCGTTTTCCGCCATTAACGACCAAATGAGCTTCATATCTTCTCCATACCTCATCCAAACAATTCCCACCCAACTAGAAAGTTGATTAGAACTCCTCTATGAGCTAGATTCCAGCTTCAGTTCCTCGAGAGAACCATCAATCGGAGAGATCCTGTTCTCTGGGGAACTTCGTAAAACTGAGATTTGGAAGGGAAAGAAGGGGATTCAAGGACGCTAAAGCTTGGGGAAGTGATCTTCTATCCTTTCTCGACAGTTTAGAGGTAAGAAACTCAAGTTTTACCGATTGATTTGTGAGATTGATAATGGGATGAATAGTAACCCATTTGTGTTAGGGCTGGAATTAGGCTTGGATTCTTTAAAAAAGTATGCTCAGGAGGCTGTTCTGATGAATATTGAACTTTGAATCATGACTATTGATGAAGTTTGGTTTTGGCTCTGATATATGTATGAGTAGGAAGAATGTTGGTTAAATGGAGGGTATTATGATACGTATGAGCCTAGATTCTTTTACAAAATATGTTCAGGAGATCATATAAACAGTGAAAACGTGTTGAAGTAACCATGTTGATGAAATTGATAATCATTGAAATATGGTCTGGTTAGGACATGGAATTGGTTTATGCAGAGTCTTAGAGAGACTCTGGTGCCTTGGTTAGACTGAGATAGATCCTGCTGAGGATCGATGAGTTGCCTATAAGATGGTTAGTTCCGATAACTTTAAGATAAAAGACAAAGAGGTTTAAATGGAAATGAATTGCTTTTCTTTTCTTCTAAACGGTTGAGGACCGTTGATGATTTTTGCTTGTGTGTGTCTTTGTATAGGGCGTGACACCAAGGGTGTCAATGGCGGAGACCACAGTCCAGGGATTGGACAGCAGAGCACTGCATTGTCAGGTAAGCTCTTTATTCTTGGGAGTGTTTCTCACTGACTGTGTTCCACCATACTCCGAGGGAGTGATGGTTATTGTATATCATGATGCATGTGTATTGAAATTGTGTGTTGCTGTTTTATTGAAACATGTATATGATGTATATGGATTAATGATATACACTGTGATAGTGTTGTGTGATTGTTGAGATTCTCTGGCCAGTAGAATAGAATAGAATATATAAATGTCTAAGTAAGTTATGATGAGAAATGTGCCCATATAGATGGATGTAGCTTCCTCAGACTAGTGATAGAAAGTCCTGATGAGAGATGTGCCCATATAGATGGATGTAACTTCCTCAGGCAAGGATAGGAAGTCCTGATGAGAAAAGTGTCCACATAGATGGATGTAGCTTCCTCAGGCATTGATAAATGATATATATATATATATATATGTGTGTGTGTGTGTGTGTGTGCGCGCGCGCGCGCGCCATGTACATGTGATGTGTTTTAATAGTGTGATGGCTAAATGATGATGATGTAAATTCTTAAAAAAGGTGATGTGAACCCATGAGACATATGTATATGTGGTGATATGGCTTGAGAGCTATGATGGCTAATTTGTAATGTCAATTTTGATATTATATACATGGAAGTGAACCAGGGGGAGGAAAGACCTCCAAGAACCCTGAGTTTACTGAGATTGTTATCTCATCCCTGTTGAGGATTATGTTTTGCAGGTGATACTCAAGGAGCGGCGATAGATCCCAAGGCAAAAGACCCGAGCAGGGATAGGTTCTATGAGAACCTTAGACATAGTATTGGAGAACATGTTGGCTCTACTTTTGTTTTATGCCTGTAATTTTGTATCCTGAGAGGGATTTGTACAGTTTTGATATATACCTTGTATATTATGAGAATTCACCATATATGATGTACAGTGGATGTTGTTAATGATGTTTGATGATGTCATTTTGTTTATCGGTTCCAAATTTATCTGTGATAATTGCTATGCTTAATGACCATAAATTAATGTTAATGAACCGAATGCATACGGGGCGTTACCCTAGATTCATCTACATCCACACTATTGCATGTACAAACTATCGAACTAAGCTTGTCTCATTTTCAGAGAACACGAACAAAAGCCAAAGCCTGAAAAAACGTTAACTCTTATGAGGTAAGCATGTTTTAGTCTAATTTTCTTAAAGTGTCAGTGAGCTTATAAAAAATTTTAGACCGTAAGTTTATTAAAAAAGAAAATAGTACAAATATCACTTTTGAAATAATTATTATAAAAAAGCTACATATTTCAGTTAAATTTTAAAAACACTTTACTGTTCTTACAGTAAAATTATAAATATAAAAAACATATCTTTGCAAGCTAAGAGCAACATTTTTGTACAAGCATTTATTTTATTTTCGTCTTATTTTCCTTGCATCAGAAATTAATTCCTCACGGCATATACATATTTTAATATAGAATTTGTTAGTATATTATTTTAAATACATATATTTATTTACTTTTAAGAGAATAATTTTAAAAAAAATGTGTGTTGATAGTGTAAAAAAGAATTGTATTATATATGCATATATAAATTGTAATACCAACAAAAATTGAGTGTTCCATAGTATAATGAATAAAATTGTCTTTGAATTAGAATATATGTTTAGACAAAAATAATTATTATTTATCATAATTTTATTGACTTTTATATAAATTATCTTAAAATCATATAAAAATAATTTTTTTATTGATATAATGTATGAAAAACTGAATTAATAAAATATCTACAAACAATATAAAGAATTTTATGCTTATTTAATTGCAAAACATCATAGTACGTTTTTTTTCTTCCGAAGAGATAGTATGTTTGTTCCTAATCATTATACTAAAAGTAAAAGTCATACTAATTAATGATATTTTTTAATTAATTGATGATAATGTAAAAAATTTACACTGTATATATAATTAAAAACAGTAGACATGAGGTGTGTTAAATTCATAATTAAAAACATTTATAGCAAACGGACGTGTTACGACAAAAAGCTCGTTCTCCATGAATAGCTCTTCGTGGACAAATCAATGCTCGGTTGGCTTAGATTAATAGTTTTACTAGGGACACGCACAGCGGATTTAGCTACGGTCACAAAATTGACTGCTCAAAATCTTTAAACTTAATTTTTTTCATACATTAAAAAATTACTTTATTTTATATATATAATCAATAATCAATTATGCATATATACCAAACTATCGAGCCCTTGGTTGATTTCCAGACAATTTGGTATATGAAAATCGATTTTTTATGAGATTAAATGTCACAGCTGCATTTGCTGGAAAAACATAGGCGACTACCCTGTAAAATTATGCCAATCTCCTGCTCTGCTGCCTAGTTTATCAAACCGCACCGTTGCATTGCACTGATTGCATGTATAGGCACCGCACCAGCACTTAACTTGCGAGATACTATATGATTTTAATTGGACCGCAAGCCATTCTATCTGCAGTGGATTACACTTGCCAATATTTAATGTTTTAATAGCTTCATTGTTAAGTTTTACTCTTTTCCTTCTCATTATTTAATTTTATTACAACAAAGGAGGTTATAAGGGACTTGCATGAGTGGTGCTTGGTGCATTAATTCAAATAAATTTAAGTGTCTTGCTCTCCCGTGTTGCTTTCGTGGGCGACATAAGTTACACTTTCATATTTTTGAGTTATATTTTTGCATGTCTCCCTGTCCCACTGTTATTATTATTATTTTTTATATAAAATTTCATACAAGAATACATATTGTGATTTCTGGCTCAATGTTTACGTATCTTGGGAGCAATGATTGGAGATAGGAAGTCAAACGTTGGATATCTTGAGTCACACATAAAAGAACACTTAAAGTTTTCAACAACTTTTTGCCATTTTATTAAAAGTTTAAAAACAAAAAAGAAAGCTTTTTTCGAACGTTTTGGGAGACAAGAGCTTTGAACGACCCAAAAAGAACTATATGCAATTAGCTAGATGATTTCATTCTTAATTTCTTTATTTTATTTTATTTTAGTTTTTTCTCGTTTAACTAAAAATCCAAGCGGTTAAGGTTAATGAATTGAATCCATATCTCTTTGAAAGAACCAGTTCATTCATGACATTAAGTTATAGGATAAACCACACAGTTAGCATTGACATTAAGTTGTATTTATCTGATACAAGATTCATTGTGCTAGACCATTTTTTTCCCCATTCATTTAAGTTAGATATTCCATTTTTGTATTCCTTCTTAAAAAGCCATTAGTAAGTGACCTCTGTCTCAAGTAGAAATAGGCACCTCCTCTGTTCTTGACTCTTGAAAGGGTATCTCTGCTAGGTGTTGGAGCAAATCCACTTTTACAAACCGATATCTTCTTCAGCAAAGAAACAAATAGATTTCTCCCTAACTGATTTCTTGCTATTATTTGAAAGAATGTGTTTGAGTTTGTTCTAAGTTCTAACCAAATAAATGCACAAAAGATGCCATGGGGACACACTTAACGTTTCTTTTTTTTGAAGTGGAATGTGTAATTGTTAGTAGTGAACTGAAAACCACATGTTTACATGTTATTAGATAAAATATTAAATAAATAAAAAATAAGAACTTCGACAGAAATCAAAGATGGTTTGGTTGTGTGCTTGAATTCGTATAAATTAGCATTTTCATTTAGGAAACTAGAAATTAATCTAAAATAAATGTCTTCCCTTCAAAATAGTGAACAGCTACCAACTTTTTTTCTGAGACAATTGTATATATAAGGAATGTGTGGGAGAACAACACACATAGACACTGCTTTGTTGTCAGTAAAGCTGCCATACAGAATAAGGTTTCTTAGTCATCAAAGAACACAAGGAAAGGGAGAGAGGGGAGAAAACCACCTTCAATGATCAAGAATCAAGGGAAGGAAAATACAGAAAATATGAGAAAGACATCAAGAACAAGATCATGAATCCAGGTAAAGTTCTCTAACCCCTTATCATGGAATGGAAATAATGAGATTTATAATATTCAATGTCCTCAAAATACTACATAACAGAATGAGCAATTTTACTAACTACATTGCAAGTTTACAACGATTTCCAAACTATACCAAAGCATTATTACTCTGCCCAGCTGATAATGTTTTTGAGATTCTTTGAAGAGTGACCACCTTCTACTATGTTATTCAAGGTCAATTCCTTCAGTTTCAACGACCTTGCTTTTATGCCTTCATCACCAAGTAATTGCTCTACCTTCTTCCTTATCTATCCCTTTGGTATTAATCCATTCTCAGCCTTGTCTAATCCTAGTCCAACCTTCCACACATCACAAATATATGACTTGTTAACAAACTGATCTTTGGCTAATGGCCAACACAAGAAAGGTACGCCACCACATACACCTTCTAAGGTAGAATTCCAACCACAGTGACTAATGAAACAAGCTATGGCAGGGTGGTTCAACAGCTTCTTCTGTGGTGCCCAACTTACAATTCTGCCTTTACTTCCATGGAATTCATCAGAGTATGCATTGTTTGCCTCGTTACCATTACTCGGTCGTACAACCCAAAGAAAAGGCTCGTCAAGGAAATTGAGTCCAAGAGCTAATTCCTTAAGTTGGTTGTGATCAATTACTGCCGAACCACCAAAGCGACGTATATAACTGATTGAGGTGGCTGCTGATCTAACCAGTCTAAGCAAGTTGCGTCTCCTTGCCAGAGTGAACTTTTGTTGTTGTCACTTGCCATCAATGGACCAATTGGTAGGAACCGTGGTGATATGGAAAATGTGGCAGGCTCAAGATCATATGTTGTGTTGCAAAGCCACCAGTCTCCTAACTTAATAGTTTGTATCTCTTGTGCAATATGATGAAAGAGGATCTTACCTAGGCTACACCATGGCAAGTTTTCTGTGTCCATCATTGGCAGATTTGTGGAGAGTTGAATTTCTTGTTTTTTCATGGGGTTTCCTAAAATGCCAAAAAGGAAATCATAAAAAGCTCTCATATTTGTATTTACACTAGTAATTAACTGAGAATTACAGATCAGCCATAAATAAAATTTTCTCAGAAATCTCAACTGTAGGTGTTAGCAACTTAGCAACAGAATCAAGAGGAGCATTTCATAGGTTACATTTGGCTTGCTAATTTTAATGTTTTTAGAAGTAATACTTAAAAAATGTTAGTGAAACATAAAAAATTTGAGCATTGCTTTAATCTGATATGGATGCATGTGATACCAGAGAAATAAGGGTGTTAGAAAGTGTCCAGAATGTATGGCATTTGTGGAGAAAGGTTCATTCTGTTCATTCGTACATAATATTTGGTGTTAACTAGTAATTATACTCAAATTTTTGACATGAAAGTAATATACGGTTTATCAAAACAATAATTGTGTATTTCAAAACAAATATATTACTTATCTAGGTACATTTTGGTATTCTAAGATGAATATAAAAACACCAGTATCCTCTTAAGCTACCCGACTTCTAAAAGCATATCTTTACAGCTGTTTTCAGAAATAACAGAAAGTTGTAAAACAACTAAATTTTTACTTCCTTTTTTGCCATAGTTAGACAAAACAAATAAAATTGATACTTCTTGTCAACTTACAGAATGTAAGATTTTGGTATTGGTCAAATTGGTTCAAAATCGTTCAGTTCCTTCTCAGAATGTAACAAGAAATAAATATCTATAGTTAGAAAACCTTACCATCTGAATCTATAATTCCATCATCAATCAACCATGGGATGCAATCACACGTGGCCAACGAAATTGCAGATGCAGGCCACAGAAGAGCTCCTTTAATTCCCAATTTGTGACCAACTTCCAAGGCCCAACCCATATTCACTGTGACAACAATGCAAGTGACGTTATTTTTAGCATCCAAAGCATCGATATCTTGAATGAGTTTGGGAAGCATAGGAGGCATGTGGCTTTTGATTGAGAAAATAACTTTTTTGTGGTCACTTCTGTCATCTTCAGGGACCAAACCATCTGGGAGTGTCACAAACTTTATATGGGCGTTGTCTATCCCAGCACCTGCTGCTGTATTTGCTCCTATGTGGTTGAATTCTGTGTTCAGAAAAGTGATCTTGCAGACATGTCTGGCAAGAACCTGAGACAACTGCATAAGGGGATTCACATGTCCTAGTGTTGGATATGGAATAAGAAGAAAATGAGGGATGCCCATCAAATTAGAAATTGGCTTTCAGTGCATGAATTATTGGGAGATGAAAAGTGTCTTGAGTGACTACTGTTCCTTGATTTAAAGTTTGTACTTGGTTGTTGTTAAAGATATCTGAATCTTTCAGAAATTATTAGATTATCCTGATTAATATATATTTATAGTTCCAATGAATTTCTACAAGTTGGGTTTTTTAATTTATAAAAAAGAAAGTAATAACACTCCACTATGTTTTGTGTGAAGATTAGTTTTATTTGAAAATATAACTTTTTTAATTTAAATGAGCCTCTCAATTAAGTGGCCTTTGAGACTTTGGAGAATGATTTTAATTTTCTTTTCATAGCATATTATTAGTTGATTTTGTTTTTCAATACATATTAATCAAAAAAATATGTATCAGAAATTTATAATAATTTATATATTATATTTAATCAACTGAATTAAATTCTTTTAATATCAAAGTAAGGATGATTTTGATTTTTCTTTAAACTGATTTATGCATTATACCAGTATAAGGAAGGGTGTTAGCTGTTACATTTTTTTTACTTATCATTTTACTTTGGTTTTTATTAATAACAGTATTCAATTTTTTGTTAGTGATGTTGTCAAAATTCTTAACCATGACTATTCTTTAATCAATATAGAGTGGGTATTTTAATTTTTATCTGTTTTGGTTTTTAGCAATATAAAAAAAATTATATAATAAAACTACCTGAAAAAAGATTTATTTCAATGAGGGATAATTCATTCTTATTCAACGCAAAATAATTCAAATTAGATATGAATTATTCTTAATAACATATCTGAGTTGGTTGTTTAACTAAAGTCGAACCATAATTGTCATCTAATAAAAAAAATTATTCATAGAAATTAAAAATAAAATCAAGAGATTTATATTATTTCCCTTCGATCAATTGAGTTAGACTTTTTTTTTTTTTTAGTAAAAATTAAGGAGGTTTTGACAAGAATTCTAATTTATTGTCTATACAGACGGAGCTTTATTTAAATGTATTTTGTCACGACATCACTATGAGTATAAACTTCAGAAGTTTTTAAAACCTCCGTTATTTTCTATTCTGCTTTCTCTGTTTTAAATTTGTCAATTATGTGGGACAAATATTGTTCACAACTTCAGAGCATCAACAAGAACGTTCTTACTGTTTGAGCAACTCCACAAACTTGCTGAAATTCTCATAGGATTGTCCCCCTTGTGCATTGTTTCTTACAACCATCTCCTTCAGTTTTTGAGACCTTTCCCTTATGATATCATCTCCAAGGAGTTGGTCCACTTTCTTATTTATCTCCCAACGTGATTAAGCCCATTTTCATCAGAGTCAAATCCCAACCCCACCTTCCACACATCACAAATATAAGACTTGACAACTAATTGGTCAGCAAAATAGGGCCAACACAAGAAAGGTACCCCATTGGACACACCTTCCATGGTAGAGTTCCAACCACAATGACTAATAAAACAAGCTATTGCAGGGTGGCTTAACACCTTTTGAGGTATCCATTTTACAATTTTGCCAAGAGTACCTTGAAATTCATCTGGGTATGTGACTTTGGTGCTTCCACTAGCATCATCCTCACGCAAAACCCACAGAAAAGGCCTATTTGTGAGGTCAAGTCCAAGTGCTAGTTCCTTGAGTTGTGAGGGTCAAAAACAGTGAAGCTACCAAATGCAATGTATATTACAGAACAAGGAGTTGTTGATCAAGCCAACTCAAGCAAGAAAAGTCTTCTTCACAGAATTGCCCGTGATCTAAACTCATGATTACCACTCTCCATGAGTGGACCAATTGGTAGGATCTTTGGTAATAAAGATAACGCTCCAGCTTCAAGTTCACTAGTGGTATTGCAAAGCCACCAATCTGTTAAATGTGAATACTGTGTCATCTTTGAAAGATAATTATATATAGCCTTCTGCACGGTTGGGTCGCCTATGCAGCACCATGGAATGTCAGCTTTGTCCATAAGTGGCATACCTGGGAATAATGATAGAAAAACTAAATGATTTAATTATGCTCATACACAAACAACAGAAATAATTAGATCAAGTGTGGAAAAAATTAAGATCATAAATACATCCTGCTATTGCTATTCTTGTTTGCCCTGAATATGAGTTGTAGTTGTCCGTGAGTCAAGTAATCTGTGAGTGCTTTGTAAGTCTTCCAAGCTCTAGTTCTAATGCACAAATGGTGTATTGCATATATTTCAGAGTGAGCTCAGGGACCCCAAACTTACCCTATATATAGCACCTAACCATCAAGGCGTTTGTTATTAGTGGTGGGCAGAAAATATGGGTTGTTGGGATTTTTTTGTTATTGAAACAATGTGTACCATATTTTTTACTTTATCCTCAGTCAACTACCAAATCAACCGAGAATAAAGGCATGTTGCACGTTACATTCTCCCACTTGGTCCACATATCCCATCATAGTGAGAAATAAAATACATGAATCATGTGATAGTTCCTCTAATATGTACGAATATTATCTTTCATGTATTACATTGTATTATATTTCTCAAGTCTATACAACTTAATGAATAAACTCGATGTTTATTCTAGGTCCAAACTTAATTGGTGTTTCTCAGAATAAATAAATGTAGATGCGCATAAACTGAATGGAAAACATCACAATAGAGTTTCTTAATATCATTCTTACAATGAAAATCATATATGGGAACCAAGTCTCATCCTTTCCACATGATCCTTAAATTTAAATGGTGTCATGCCCTTAGTTAAAGGATAGACAATCATTAATTCAGTGATATTGAGCTCAATAATCAGTGTCTTATTTTTAACATGTTCTCTTATAGCTAGAAACTTATTGTCGATGTGCTTGCTTCAACTACCACTTTTATTATTCTTAACCATAAAAACAGTAGCTGAATTATCACAGTATATCTTCAATGGCCTAGAAATGGAATCCATAACTCTAAACCCAAAAATGAAACTTCTCATCCATACACCATGTGACGTAGCCTCAAAACAAGAGACAAACTCTGCCTCCATAGTGGAAGTAGCAGTCAAGGTCTGCTTGACACTTTTCCAAGACACAGCTTCACTAGCTAGCATAAAAATATATCTCGAAGTCGATTTTCTCGAATCAACATAGCCAGTGTAGTCTGAATCTGAGTAGCCAATTACTTCCAAGTTGTGAGGCCGTTTGTACATAAGCATGTAGTCCTTAGTTTCCTGAAGGTATCTCATCACTTTCTTTACAGCTTTTAAGTGGTCTAACCCTGGGTTACTTTGTGATGAGGACATTAAAGACCAACTCCAAGACTAACACCCAATATAAGGCGTAGGAGGGCCCATGATAAGAGCAAGAGCTAAAAAGACCGAAGAAGCTTTGCAACATATAATGGTTAATCTGAAGGCAACCCAATTGCATGAGAGGATCCAACTTCTAGAGGTCTGAACGAGTGGGTTACTAGTCACATGTATTGTTTGCTTGGAGTGATAATAAAAAAATATTTATTGACTTAGGCATTTAATAAAAAAATAATAGTAATAAAGTGCTTGTAGCTGGTTTTGAGACCTAGATCTCAAGTTTAGTTATGTCTCCCTTAACCACTAAGGAATTTTAGTTATTCTTATAATGTTGAGATTTTATTTTTCTTTTATTTTCTACCAAATGCATGAGAACTAATTCGTATAAATCAATTCTGAAGTAAATAGACAAGGGAATTTTTCTGTTGGATTTTATCATTAGCTTGAGAATTTTCTCTGCTAGGGTTCTTCCTTGAACCATTTGAGCTTATCAAGAATTGCTTAATTTTTGTGGCGATCCTCAAGGCTTATCAAATATCAATTGTTTGTGGCGCCTATCTGCTTCTTCCTTTGCACAATTTCTGTTTCCTTGTTTAAATTTTTGCATTACTAATTCTGTAATTCAACCCGAATTTCTTGTTTAAATAATTCTCGTTTTACTTATCCTTTGTTGGTGTTTTCTGTGTCTAAATTGCATTTCAGAATGTCCTTTTTCACGTCGTTTTGGAATCGCTCCAATCCGAGTTCTGTAGGCCGAGAAATGCATAAAAGTTAACAATAAGATTCTGGCTCAATTGGTGTGCGAATTCCAACCTAGAATTGTCCGAAATTGCATCAAGGCAGGGGGGATTCAAATCACTTTGATATCTCTCTAACACTCCAACCGCAAAGGTAATATCAGGTCTTGTGCAGACCTGAGCATACATAAGACTTCCAAAAACTGAAGCATAAAGAATATTCTTCATTTGTTCACACTCAAGATCATTTTTGGGGCACTGAATTAAATTAAACCTATCACCCTTCACAATAGGAGCGACACTTGGTGAACAATCACTCATTCTAAATCTTTCAAAAACTTTGTTAATATAGGTCTTTTGAGACAAACCAATAACACCTCTTCCTCTATCTCTATGTATCTTGATACCAATAATGTAAGAGGCATCACCTATATCCTTCATATCAAAGTTATTAGAGAGAAATTATTTCACCTCGTATAGCAAACCCTAGTCATTGGTTGCAAGTAAAATATCATCCACATATAAAATAAGGAAACAAATTTTGCTCCCACTGACCTTTTGGTATATACAGTGATCCGTAACATTTTCTACGAAACCAAATGAAGAAATAACGTCATGAAATTTTAAGTACCACTGATGGGAAGCTTGTTTCAATCCATATCTAGATATCTTAAGCTTGCATAATGATTATTCACCCTCGGTAGAGCAAAATCCTTCAGGTTATTTCACATATACCTTTTCCTTTAGGTCTCTATTGAGAAAAGTCATTTTCACATCCATTTGTTTCAACTTTAAGTCAAAATGTGCAACTAATGCCAGAATGATGTGAAGAGAGTCTTTCTTAGATACAGGAGAGAATGTCTCCTTGTAGTCAATTCCTTCATTTTGATTAAATCTCTTGGCTAAGAGTCTTGTTTTATATCTCTCAATGTTGTCTAATGAGTCTTTCTTAGTTTTGAAGACCCATTTAAATCCAATGACTTTTGCACCATCAACAACTGAACAAGATCCCAGACTTTATTCAATGTCATATAATTCATCTCATCTTTCATAGTATTATACCACAAGTTTGATTCCTTAGAACTAGTGAGTACTTCATTGCATATCCAATGAAGTACCCACTAATGGTTCCTGGGTCAAGCTTCTTTTCTTGTGGGTTATAGATTCTTACTTCAAATGGGCATCCCCAAGTGCGTACATGTCGCAAACTCGGTTTCCAACTCTTAAATAACTGAAATGGTGTCTTTGGGCAGCCTTAGTTGGAACTCGGTTCAATATGTATATTGTCATCTTCAGTGCTTCAATCCACAATGACTTAGGAATCTTAGAGCTACTAAGCATACTTCGCACCATGTCCATTAATGTTTTGTTTCTTCTTTATGCTACACTGTTCTGGTCTAGAGAACCAGGCACTGTGTATTGGGCAACTATCCTATACTCGGCAAGAAACTTCATAAATAGACCAAGTGCTTGACCATCTTCAGCGTATCTACTATAGTATTCTCCACCTCTATCTGATCTCACGATCTTAATTTGCTTACCGCATTGTTTATCTACTTCCAATTTAAATACCTTAAAGGCATCTAATGCTTTATACTTATTATTAAGCAGGTAGAGAGACATGTATCGCAAATAATCATCTATGAAAGAAATGAAGTATTTATGACCAAATGCGTCCATGTCTGGACAACAAATATCAGTGTGTATGATTTCTAATAATTTAGTACTCCTCTTAGCACCATTTTTGCACTTATTTTTTTGCTTTCCCTTAATGCAATCTACACAAATTTCAAAATCATCAAAATCTAGAGTACTAAGTACTCCATCATTTATTAATCTCTTAATTCTTTGAATGGAGATATGTTCCAATCTCCGATGTCACAACATAGAGAAATCCTCATTCATAACACATCATTTTGTACCAACATTAGCATGCATAGCATCACAAGTGGTTATCATTTTGCATATTAATATAGAAAAGACCATCAGACAATGCATCATTCCCAACATAATTAGATTTATAAAATAAACTAAAAGATGTCTCATAAAATGAAAGGGAATAACCAAAAGCTACAAGTCTTGAAACTAAAATTAATTTTTTTGAAAAACTAGGAACATAAATGTCTTTTTCAAGTTCAAAATAAAACCACTACTTAAAAATAAATTGCAGGTCTCAATAGCCTCCACAGGTGAACTCATCTTGCTTATTAAATATATGCATAGCTCACTTCCCATTGGCTTCCTTAGGTTTTCCATACCCTGCAAGGTATTTGAAACAAGGGTTGTAGAACCATAATCAATTCATCATGTGTTATGATTAATACTAATCATATTAGATTCATAACAAACTAAAGAGATGGGCATACCTTTCTTTTCAAACCATAGCTTGAACTTAGGACAATCTTTCTTCATGTGCCTCTTCTTTTTACAGAAGAAACACCTGGATTCTTTCTTAATTCCAGCTTGAGGTGGTATTTTATCACTTCCCTTGTTCTTATAGCCTTTCTTATTATCTTTCTTTTCAGTCATCATAAGAGAACTCTCTTTTTGTTTCAACTACAACCTCCCCTCTTCTTGAACACACATGATCATGAGTTCATTAATAGACCATTTATCTTTATGTGTGTTGTAGGATATTTTAAAGTGACCATATAGTGTTGGGAGAGTATTCAGAATAAAATGCACCAGAAAAGAGTCAAACATGTCCACCTCTAGAATTTTAAGTTGAGCTGTAATGTCTCTCATCTGCATGATGTGCTCACACACACCCCTCAAAGTATTAAGCTTCATGGAACAAAATTTCATTATTAAGGTACTTGCCAATGTCTTCCCTAAAGTCTCAAATTGTTCATTAATGAACTTTAGGAACACTCTCACATTGTCATATTGCTCAACTGAGTCTCTAACACCAGACGATATCTTAGTCTTAATGAATATCACCTAGAGTCGATTGAATCTTTCCCATTTCTCATACAGATCCACCTCATCGGGTTCATTGTTCTATGTAATTGTTGGTGACTCAACTTTCCTGATAGCATAATCAATATCCATATATACCCTAACGACAGTAGAATCCTTTCCTTTCAGATAGAAAATTATCCCCTCTTAATTTCAGGACATCAATTATATTAATAGGTTGTATAGTTCCAAAATATTTCAACATATATGCTTATCATTAATATTTTAGACAAAATTAATATATCATGCTTTACAAATGTAAGTCATGCTTATAAAATTATGAATTTAGTGACATAAAATTTTTCTGTGGGTTAAAATTTTAATTCAATTAAATTCACATAAACATTATGATAAAACTATCAAGTTATATTTATTAATCCCTGTGAGCAAATCAAAAAATATAATTTTATATTTTATCCTAATTAATCATACAAAATTATAATAGAAATTCATGTGGGATAATATCTACTATATTATATATGACTAATTACAATTAATATCATCTACCTTATATGATCTAAATACTCTTAATATATAACAAAAATAATTAAAGTTACTGTGGCTAAGCTTTAATTAATTAAATTACATAGATCACTAACATTATTTTTATATTATTGCATC
>PYAF01000892.1:2059-18991 GCA_007407185.1 Glycine tomentella
CTTCCTATCCTTTCTTGATTTTTTCCAATTCCTTCCCTCTTAATCACACGGTCCATACTGCTTTCAAGACCAAAGTTACCATATTTTCTTTTAATTTCATGAAATGGCAAGAATCTTATTTCTTTGTTGTTTTAATTTGCAAAATCACTAAACTATCTTAATCCCTAAGTCTATTTATCCTACCATTACAAGCAAAGTCTCAAGATTATGTTCATCATTCTCTTAAAATTTTCTAGTAATTAGAATAACTTAAATTGAATTTTATTTTAAAGATGTATTAAACTCAAAAAATCTTAGAAGCTAATGAATTTTAAATTTTCTAATCATCCTAAAGTACTACTTCAAATTCATATTCAATAAATAAAGATATTGGGGTGTTACATGCCATCCCATTGGGTGCTAACCCTTCGCATGGATGCACATATATGGTACCTTCGAGAATAGAAGGAGCTACCTCAACTTCTATCCCCATGGTCTGTGGGAACCAATTCCTGGGGAGCTACCTCAACCATGAGCCAACCATACTAGGAGAAAACCATCATCTCCTAGGGAGGTCCATATCTATCTATTGGCCAATAGATTTATCACAATCATATCACATAACAAGCACAGATGCAGACACATATCATTATGAGGATGCAACAACCAAATGCATGCATCATGAATATGACCACCACTCCCCCGGAGTGTGGTGTGGCAAACCATGTGGGACATCACCCCCCAGGGACACAGAACTTACCTGGCAAAGCCTCACTCTGCAGTTCTTTCCCTGCTCTGTGGCTCCCGCCACCGACACTCTCAGTGTCAAGCCCTAATCAAGGCATATATCCATATCAAAACCAATCCACAGGCATCCAAGTACAGAAACATATCATATCAGAATTCCCCTATCCTAGGGTTCAATCAAGTCAAGCCCTTACTAGGCTACTCACAGGTCCTTCAAGGTCCATCAGGGCTGCATACAAAGCATCTGAGTCATCACAGACTCAATGTACAACACAAGCCTGAGCTCTGGCTCACAATAGCCTATAATTCAATATATCACTGGAACGGTCTAAACCTCAACCAAGGCACCGTTCAACTAGCCTCTCAGGCTCAATTCAAACATAATCAAGGCTCTAGCATGTCAGATAACCATCATAAGTGACTATCACACAAGCCACACATGCATACACTGAGCCAAGATTCAAAGTTAACCAATTCAAATTCTGAAAGCTAATCCTTCATCACTAAACCATTCTAATCAAGTTTCTCTACAGGACCCTGGGCTAATTCTAGCCCCAGCTCATATGGGTCACTATTCACAGAAAATCTCAAATCCTAAAATAACCGAGGAAACTCGAGTTTCTTACCTCAGTGGCGACCAAAAAGGCTGCAGGACAGCTTCCTCGAGCTCTGTTGTCCGTTCCAAGATTTGGGTCTTAGCCAGAGTCAAGTTTCAGAGCTTTTCCTTTAGAAAGGAATTCTCACTCACAAGGGGTTTTCAAGAGAAAGGATGAAGGATTCAAGCTTTCTAGGTGATTCTCTCAAGTTTATAGGTTATAGGGAGGTGTTTAGGCCAAGGTATAAGGTCCTAGGAAGCTTGGAACAAGCATCAATGGAGGTTTGGGCGTGGGGAAGAGGAAGAACAGCTTTTCCTCTCAAAGTTCGCGTTTTGGCCCTTAAATAGTGGCCCTGCCCGAGGTCTGGCGCGGATCGCGCCACCTCTGGCGCTGATCGTGCCACAATGGCGGTGCCTCTGGCGCCCCTAGCGCCAGTCCCGCGCCACTAGCGCCAACTTCCAGAACCTGTGGCGCCCCCAGTGCCACCCTGGCGCCACCAGCGCCATCCTCCCTTGACCTTGTGGCACCATTCGCGCCACAGCTGGCGCTAACTGCGTTGGCTGGGAAACATGGCGCCTCTCGCGCCAATTCTCACGCCCCAAGCGTGAACTTCCAGAGCATCTCGCGCTCTCAGCGCGAACTTGGCACCCCTGGTGCCACACTCCAGAGACCATGGCGCTCCTGGCGTGGCTCTGGCACTCTGGGCGTGGAATTCCAGTGGGTCTGGCGCCATCAGCGCCAGCCCTGGCGCTAGCCGCGCCACACCTTAACAGGGTTTTTTGCTGAGAATCCCTGGCACTATTCGCGTGGGATCTGGCGCCAACCGCGCCACACTGAGGGTCCTTACACAGAAGCACAATGACACAAGTTGAGTCGAGCACTTAGCGATGATGAGTACTAGTTGAGGTCGAGGTAGTGTGAGGCAGCGGAGACATTCAAGTCCAATGGCGGGGAGGACCAGTTCGAGGTCAAGAAGGAGAACATAGCATTTTTGGGTCACATAATTACTTTCATTTTGCTTGTTGTGGTGGAATGAACTAGTGTCGTTTTCTCCTATTTCAAATTTTCGTTAAATTGAGTGGATGATTTTTTTTACAAAGACATTTGTTTCACGAAACCATCTTACATTCCCAAGAATGTGAAGCTAGGAATGTTTGTTCCTAGTCTTGTTAGGAGGTTATAAGAAAATATTCATGGATATCTTTTATATATTCCTAGGATAATTGTATTTTCATATCTACACACTTTTATTTTCATGGGAATGTGAGTAATTATTTTCTAACTCTATTGTAATTTCTATTTTTACTTTTATTTTTCATTTATTATTTTAAAACTTTAAAAATATTTTTAGCAATGTTAAAAGTTAATCAAATGTATTTTTATATATGATTTCGTGAAATAAATATTTTCTGAAAAATTTGAGTTGGTTTGCTGCTTAATTAGTTAGAAGACTTGCTTGGTGATGTGGGGAATGCTGTTGAGGTGGAAGCAAACGTGTAAATTATTGATCCAAATTTAGTGGAATAATATAGATTCTCTGTAAATAAATAAAAAATTGAAGATGATCATTGGAAATTGGACCTTTGGATGGTGCATGGTGAAGGAGGAAAAGATGAACTACTATATTTTTTTTAAAAAAATAATAGTGGCGGTTATAAATTGTCGGTATGTGCAAAATGAAAATTGCCAAAAACATAAAATTAAAGTCGTTACATTAATTGTACTGAAAGGGAATGCATTGAATGGATTTTGAAAATAGTAAGACTTAATTGAACAATTTTAAAAAATAATGGGACTAAATTAAATAGTAATTAATTCTTTTTTATTAGTGTAAAAAATCATATCTAACTTCTTTTTTATATAAATACTTAATTATAAGGATGATAGCCTCTACTTTACTCATCGTATTGCTTTATGTTTAGATGGAAGGATTTGGAGGGGGGAAAGTAATTTTTTAAACAGAAAAGATGGAGCTTTATTTTTTCTTTTGATTAATTATATTTAGTTGAAACTTTTTAAAAATATATGAGATAATTAAGCTAAATAGAAATTATCATATAATATTACATAAATTCAAGAAATAGATCAACAACATAATTAAAAAAATAAACTTCTAACTTGTATAATTAATCAAATATCTTATTAACTAGTAAAATTTTGATGTAGTCTTTCATTATTCCCCCTGCATTTGTATAACTATCTTCATCTTTGTAAAGCACATCCATCATGCGCGCAAGGTTGACGACACGCATAAGAAATTTCATTGGGACTTGAGTAGGATTAAGACATGCTGCATTAATGTCCTTCCAAGCACTCTCAACTAACTTAAGTAGTTCTTCAATTGTATCTTGCCTTGAGGTATTATGTTGCTTCATATAACAATCAAGGCTTGAGACCACATGTCCTCTTTCTTGTTCATACTGCATAAATATGGTAGAAGAAAATTAACATGAATCCCAATAATATATATATATATATATATATATATATATATATAGTTTGTTAATGGTATTAATTAGCGAAATTACTATTTGATCTTTTTTCTCCCATCTTTCTAAAATTTTAGTAATGATTCACTCTTTTAACATATGGTAAATTAAATGAGTTTAAATATGATTTTGCTTCCTATAACTTATGACTTTTTTATTTTTGGTTTATGTAAAAAAAAAATTTGGCCCCTATATATATATTGACTTTTTTTCCATTTTGGTTTCTGTAAGTTTTTTATTCGTTTTTAGTCCCTTGTAAGTTTGTATTTTTTCAATCTTAGTTTCTTTAATATTCTAATTTTTTCATTTATAGTCCTCATAAATCTGCACTTATAGGGAACAAAATTGAAAAAAATACAACTTATGGGGACTAAAAATAAGCAAAATATCTTGCAGGGACCAAATTTGAAAAGGCGCAAACCTTAGGAACTAAAAATGAACAAAAATTTTAGAGGGGCAAAAATATATTCTAAGCCAATTAAATGTGTTTCATCCATGTTTTAAAACAAAATGAATCTCTGTGTTCCATATGTAACCTAGCTAGTAGCTTAAGTATTTGGATAATAACAACGTTATTATTAATTCTTTTCAATACCTTTTTATGATTAGGTATGTGTTACAAGATTCCCATTAAAAACTTAAACCCACTCTCTTTTTAGTGAAGTCCATATAATTAAAATTCACCTAAATTATTAAATAATGCATTGAAAGAAAGAAAAATGTAATTGGTGTCTAGTATGTACCTCACTTCCAACAATGTCATCCATGAGCCTAGAAATAATTGAAGCCGCTACAACAATTTTTGGGTCACTTGTCGCCCATATGAGAACCTCCTCTGTTGTGTCTTCCATTCCAAGGAAAGATACAGTTGTCAGCATAGCAAAACCACATGACATAGTTGCAACTTGCATGTACTCCTCCATAGTTGGTGTGTGGTTGCAGTGAAACCATCTTGCTTCGGTAATGTATGCTTGGACTAGTCTTTTTATCTAAAATTAATATTGATTAGTTATAAGAAGATTTTGCTACACAAGTGTATTGCAAATGATTTCTTTAGGAATAGGTGACAATTATGATTTCGGTTTAAAGGCTTTAAGTTCATGTCATAATAACAAATTTTTAATGGGACAAAGAATATAGATTTTTTTTCTTTCTAACTAGTCAAAAGATTTTATTAGGGGATATGTATTCTCTGCAATCCAAAACGATAAGTTAGTTGTAATTGACAAAACATGCTTTGTTTGATTTTCATTCAATAGTTCAAATTGAGCCATATAAAGTTTATTGAGTCTGATTCTTCATGTGGAGATTGGACAACGCACGTTTTTAGCAATTACACTATTTGCAATTGTAGTGAATTTGAAATCTCCTATGAACTAGAGGAAGAGAAACTATTTCTCATGGACCTTTAATTGTAAAGAAAATGGATCTTTGGCTTCCCACAATTCAAAACCACCAATTAGAAAATGAAGAAGTATGTACTTTACATTTCAAATGCAAAATATAGTGAGAAAAAAAAGTAATGATATTGAGTATAAATTTTTCTTAATTTGTTAGTACCAGTTAAAAGAAAACAACAAAAAAATATACGTCACAAAAGAAAAAGAAAAAAAAAACTTAACCATACTTCATTTTTAGCATACTTGACGAAGTGTGTTTTTCCTTGCTTTCTCATTTCTTGCTCTGTTTCTTCAAAAACATCTAAAATTGCCGTATAACATAATTTCATGTATTCTGGGAGATCAACCAATGAGCAAATATCCCACCTGCTAGTCATTAATTACATAGTTGACTTTAATTTTATTTGAAGAATTAGAGTGAAAATATACTATTATATGTCATTTTGATGTGCCTAACCTGTCAATTGCATTAGTGAAAATCTCTAGCTCATCAATGGTTCCATAGGCATCATACACATCATCTATAATGGATGATATGCCCATTACTTTCATCATTATTCTTCTAGCAAGAGAATATTCTGGCTCAAAGTAGACCCCCCAAACCCAAAAGCAACCTTCTACAATCCTATCCCGCGCAAAAGGAAATTTTGTTGAGACATTCAAATCTTTAACCCACCACCTGAACACAAAATCCAAAATTAATTTGTCAAAATGGGTCTTAGACTTGGATTTATTTATTACCATTTCATCTAATAAAAATTTATATTATTTTGGAGGAAAATATTACTTGGTCAAACTACTGACTTCTTTTTGATGTAGCTTTTGTAACATATTAAAATCTAGTTTTGCAAAGGTTAACAAACTTTCATCATGTGAGGGATCTTCTTGGTAGAAAGACATATAATATCTTGTCTCCAATCTAGGCATTCCCTTGCGAAGTGATTGCCCTAAGCTATGGTTCACTTGTGTAGCAAGGAAATGACTTAATTGGATGGTTGGTGACTTAGTTAACTGAGTGACAGTGAAATTATGTGCTTCTTCTAGTATCTCTTCTCCATGAAATCTTAGTTGGGCTGCTTCATACAAGCTCAACATTCCTTGTATATCATTTGCTAGCCTTTCATTGAACTTTCCAGTTTGGTCCTTGAATTTGCAAAATACACCTGTTAAATTGATGATAAAAAAAATGTGTTAGATTCCAAAGTATATATTTAATTATATAATGATTACACGTGGATGCTATCACACAAATAATTCAAAGCGCATTCAAAATCAAACAATTTGTATATGTGGTTTACCTCTCTGTATAAACCGAACTGCAACAAAAACATATGTTTGAATCAAATAATAGCTTCATTTAGTTTAAAAGAGATTAAGCCCTATTTATGTCAAAATAGATTTTACGTTGTTAGGAAAATTCAAAATTGAGAAACTTGAGCCACCCTAACCCTAGTTATGATAGATCTTCGTGTCGTGTCTTGTTTCTTTTATAAAAAAAATCTATTTAAAAAATGTAAATATATACCACTACCTAATGGTATGTTTCAAACTAACTTGATTTTAATTGAGTTATTTTTGTTTTGGTTGCGAAAAAAAGAAAAAAACCAACTTCGAATTAAATCAAAATTTCCAAATTGGTTTGGACTTATTTTTCCGCTGCTAAACAACACTCCTAGATAAAAACAATGACATAATAGCTTGATGTAATGAAATGTCCCAAATACCTATGTAGTGGAAAGTGTCACAAATGAGGAATTTATGACCATCATGTTATGATATATTTTTGTTAGTTGAAACTAAAATTAAATTTGGTGTAATACTCAAAGACATACCTGATGAAATGCGATATCCATGTTGTCTAAGCAATCGAAAAAGTAAAGCCACATGATGAAGATCATTATCATGACTTATGATATTATTGTCCTTTGTTGAAATGTCATAAATTTGATGCAATGCTCGATCAATTTCGCGTTCAAAATGGTAAGAAACACCCAAACGTTGTACCGAGTCGATAAAGTTTAATTTAAAAGAGAAATTGTTATCAATAGGAGAGACAATCATCTTCCTCACGTCTTCTTTTAATTGTTGAACTTGTTTGATGTCGCTATCACCTTCCTGCAAATAGTTATAAAAAGTCTAGAGTAAATAATATTTTGTTGATTTTGACAAAAGCCAAGCCAGGATATAAAAATTTAGCATAAATATGGTATTGGTATTTATATTTGGGTTACTTTTTCTTTTAGTCTCCCAATTTTTTGTTTTAGTCCCTCAGTTTCAAGCTCTTTTTAGTCCCTCTCCATTAAAAAATAAATATTCTCATGCATATTGATTTTAGGGTGACAAAGATGTTAATATTTTGAGTAAATTATAGTAACACCTCCTGAAATTTCTTGAAATTACACAAATTCTTTGTTTTTTTATCATTACTATAGGAATGCACCGTATAATGTTTTTCAAATAATTAAAGGTTTAATATAATGTGTATGAAAGGGGTGTTAATGTAATGTTTTTCAATCAATCAATTAGGGTTTAGTATAGATGTAAAAAATAAGGGATATTATGGATATCTTAAAAAAAACTCTCAAAGGATGTTATTATAATTTACTTTTTTTATGGAGAGAGACTGAAATTAAAGAGCATGTTTCCAAATTAATGAACTAAAAAATAATTTAAATTGGAGGACAAAATAAAAGTAATTCAAATTTAAGGACAGCATATATAAACCACCCAGCCCGTAAATGAATATTTCTAATGATGAATATATTATCATGAAATTTTTCTTGTCAAAATTTAGATTCATAACTAGTAAATTTATTCCAAAATAACTGTTAAACATATGTAAATCTGACATTAAGTAAATGAAACTAAATCTAAAAGATAAGATTAGACATAGATGGATATGCACTTGCCGCAGAACTAGGATCATAGGAAAGGAAATAATCCCCCCATATGGTAGGATGAAAAGTTGCAGTGCGTCGAGTGATGTTCGAGTTGGGTTTGGCATCCAGGGCGAAAACCGGAAGTGATGATGAGGATACTTTAGACATGGTTTGGCTTTCTGGTATTTTGTATTTTATGGGTTAAAGGGAGAAAGGTTGATTTGGATGGTGTAGTAGTGTAGCTTTGCTTCGAACATTCAAGGACCCAACTCAATTAATTTATAGCCAGCGAGCTAAAGAGATATAATGGTCATCACTCACCAGTCAAGCTTTACGTAGGCGTAAAGTGAATTTTAAAAATAATATATTTCAAAGTTAATAAAATTAATTTATTATAAGATTTTATTTAAAAATTATCATTCGAATTTTGTGAAATATAAATCTTTTATTGAATTATTGTAATTAATCTTGTTTAATATTTTCTATTTGTTAATAAAATTAATTTAGTTAATTTTTCTTCAAACATTATTTATTTGTAACATAAGATTTTATTAATTTTGGTCTCGAAAATCTTCTTCTAGATACATTGTAATAAGATGTTGAGGGCAATTTCAATTGTATATATCAAGAAGAATACATTGACTGACGTTCAGGAGGACAACCCTGATGCATAGGAACTTCTTGCGGTTCATGCCTGTGTAATAATTCTCTTGATGGGCCTTTGGTGTTAGTTCCAACATGTTATTGACGCTTTATTAGATAGTATAAGTAGCGTCATCTCGCTCTACTACTATTACGGCAAAAAAAAAAATGCATTTTGCAATATTTTTACATAGTTTTGAACGAAGTTATTTGAATCGTATGATTTTCTTTTTCTGACTTTCAACAGCTATTTTCTTGTAACCTTATAGCTTGAAATTTTGATGCAAATTAAGTTTTGTTGTGGACCACTATTTCATAACGTGGTTAATTATAGTGGAAGAGCTTTCACCGGCCTCGATATCTTTTTAGTCTTGGCCACACGTTTCAAAATTTAGCATGCTATACATTTTCATAATTGAACTTAGTATCATCATAATAAATAAGTCTGATGAAAATATAATATTATAGAAATATATTATATATCATTCAATAATTAATTTATAATTTAATATGTTATATGTTATAAGAATTAAAGAAAAAAACTTATCGAACGAATTAAATCATGTCAATTCGGTCTGGTTCATCGGATTTCACCAAATTTGGTTCAGTTAAATCGAACCAAACCAAATCACTTATATATCTTATTCTATGTCTTAACTGGAATCATATTCTTATTGGTTAATATTCTTATTGAACCAGTTCAATTTTAATAACTATAAGTGAATGTTCATTTAATGACATTATGTTCTTTTGAGATCCCAATGCTTACGAATCTCTTTTATATTATATATTAAATTTTAATTATCTAATAGTTAAACTATAAAAGTTCTTATTGAATAATTTAATCAATAAACTTTTACAAAATTTTAGATTATTTAAACTTAATATATACAAAGAGATATCGAGTACAATCACATGTGAAAGTTACTCTTGAAATAAAATGATCTTTACCTTTCTCTCTCATGTATGACTAATTTTTTTTACTCTCATATATTTGATATTAAATAATTTATTTGGATTGTAAGATCTTTACCTCCTTCAAACTGCTCAAGTTAACAGTTTCCACAACTATTTTCTTATCAGTATCACACCGTTAGATAGGAGTTCTTTTTTCTTTGTTTTTCTCCATTTCCTGTCGTCCACACAAGATAATGTCGCATGACATTTTGATGCCTAATTCAGTTTTGGTGTAGACCTCTATATTTTATAACGTGCTTAATAGTAGTGGATGAACTTTCACTTTACAATTTTTTAACTCTTGGCCACACGTTCCGATAAATCATTCAACACATGAGGTACTTGCCTTTCCGTACTGGTTGGTTTTGTTTTAATTTGCAAGGCATGAAGGTGGATATTCATTAATTACACTTTAATTTATGTTCCTTTTAAATATTGTTTGTAAGAGTGGAAATAATTAGATGATAATTCATCATCATGTAAATGTTGCTAGTTCTAAATTTTCTTAATAGTGATTCTTAGGATCATGATCATCTAGTTCACATTGAGAAGGGGTTGGTACAAGTTGGAGTTTATTTTATTTTTTAAAGTTACAACTTACTAACTTACTAAGTAATTAAAGTATAGCATATAAACTAAAATACTTAATAATATTATAATCATAATAAAAAATACTATCTTTTTATATATAGGGATAGAATTGAAAAGTGAATACGCCAATTTTCTTCTTTTTTTTTTTTTTAAACTAAAATCAGTTATTTTGCAAATTAATTATCACATTTTTACTCAATCGGCTTAAATACTTGACAGGGATCGAGTGTCCTATGGTGACGTTTCCTATGACAGAACAAGTAAAAAACATAAGGTTACACTAAGGATAGTGCCTCTTGTATCCTATATGACAAATATCTATGGTGGGTAAATAACTTTTTAAAATGTCCCATTTTAATAATTAGTTTTATAAAATAACCCATTTTGGTTAAAAAGTCTGAATATGCCTTTCCGAATCATTAATATACATAAACCATAAGGCACAATGTAATAAACATATTAAAACTCTAATTTTATTTCAAATTTATTTTGTAAATTGTTTTGTTACAATTTTTTTATATTTTTTTAGGATTAATTAATTTTTTAGTCTTTCAATTTTTTTAAATTTCAAATTTTAATCGCTCTAAAGGATTTTTGTTAATTTTTAGTCTGTCATTTATTTCTATTATTCAAAATTAATCATTGTTTTGTGTAATGTTACGAAATAGAGATTCTAAGGCAGTTCTGAAAATCGTCGTGGAAAATGTTGATTTTTTACAATGGTGGCTTCAAAGACGGTTTTTAAACCGTCGTGGAATGTGTTAAACAACCAACGTGAAAATGCTTTTTCTAGTAGTGAGTGTCGCATTTGTCAATGCTGGAAAACAATTCAACACATTCGATACAATCTCACCTTCCATGATCGCCTATGGTTGCATATTATGTGCTTTACGCAAGAAGGAGGTAGCAAAGGAAATAATTTTTTCTATACGTGTATGAACCTTAATTCACTTCAAGCAATTTTCATATTATTGAAAGAACATGTACTTCAAGCAAGATGGAAGTAGTGACATATTCTTTTACCTATAAGTTAAAGTCAAATTCTCTCCTTTTATACTTTCACATTGGTTTTACATGTTTTTTCCTCTTTATCTATTCTGTTATTTTATGTTGTTGTTGTTCTTCTTCATCTACTATTCTATTCATTTATCTTTTTTTCTTCAACTCTCTCTCTCTCTCTCTCTCTATATATATATTAAGTAGAATCGTTTTTTTTTCTTCTGTCATAGAAGATCTATTTTCTAAGACGGTCTTTCTAAGAATCACCTTAGAATGTCTTTTTTTTAAAAAAAAAAATTGAGATTTACTTTTCAATTTTTATTAATCACAAGCACTAAAGTCTTATATGACTAAGAGTTAAACTCAATATCATGGAGATAATTAGGAAAGGTAATTAACAAAATAAGAATCATGGTGATGATGCTTGCTATGGTAATAACATTAGAAAAATGACCAGCTATCAATCACAACATTGCATTCATTTTATTTATCCAAACTTACAACTGGACCAAAACTTCTTTAAAAGTAACATTAGTTTAATCATACCTTACGTTGCATATTCCTCTACTGGGGATAAGGAGCTCTCTAAAGCATGATTCAAATACGAAAAACATTCCATATTTAGCATATGAACTTGCAAAAAAAACATTAAATTTTGATTAATTAGATGCAATAGTGTTTGCAAACATTATTAGTTGGTGAGAAACTTAAAGATACAATCACCTCATCAATGAATAGAACTCTAGGAACAAGCTTTGCTGCATCTTCATCAATATATCGGTTGACAACATGCCACCAACAAAAACAATTACCCTCTTGTTTTTATATTGTACCTTCTTTTCTTTTTTTCCTTTTGTTTTTATGGTCACAACTCATCAATATGACTTTATTAATCACTAATTTCAATTAACGTACAAAACATCTTTAGCAAGTAATATTCTCAAGTTAAATTGGAAGCAATTGAACAAATTGCTAAGACAAAAGCTCACTCTTAGACCCTTAAATTTTCCCATAAATAAGAAACTACAAACTTGCATCGAAAGTTATGAAAATACCTTGTTAATATCCTACTTCAACTTGTCAGTGATTTCTGCTTTCTTGGGCTTCATCATCTGACCCATCAGAGACAGAATATCTTGTCGCTTGAGGTCGTGCATTGGCAGCATCCAGATCATGTAGGGTTACATCCTTTAAGAACAACAATCCAAATCACAATAAGAAATCAAAAATATATAATAATCAATGTCTAGAGCACATTCTTACAGAGTACACCAGTACAAGCCTATAATTATTTTTATTTAAAAGTGTTATCCAAAGATTTTTTAGTATTTTAAAAACAAATAAGTTGATCAAAATTATCTCCTTTAAATTGAAATCCAGAATAAAAAATTTGATGTCCACATAAATCTAGATTAAAGTTTTGCCTTCCATCCCCTATAGTGACATAGCTTTAATTTAATAATTGCAACAAATTTGGCAGTCAGAACCATGGTTATAAAAACAAGACTAGACTGGCTGGTCCAACTAGCTGGATCGAGAACTGACTTGGTGACTAGGCTTTAATTTATCGACCACTCACAGATCAACTCGAAGTATAACTATAGAATTCATTTTATTGACAAAAAGAGTTAAATTTAGAAATGAAAATTGACATCAAGATAGTTTCTAATATCATCAATTAGAGGATTCATATATAATAATTATACTAAATTAGAAAATCTTAGGGGTTGATAGAAATCCCCAATCATAACATCAGATTTGTTGACATAAATATTACGCAACTTCAAAACTAAAATAGCTTCATACAAAATAAAGAAAATAAATTTATAACTTGCAATTTCTTAGTTACACAAGGGAGCACACACAAAACAAAAGGAAATTAGAGACCTCGCCACTACTACAGCCGACGCATTCGACGACGGTTCTAAACACCATACGATGACGGTTGTAGAACAGTCGTTAAGCGTGTCATCGAAAATGGAAATTGTCGACGACGGTTCGAAAAACCGTCTTCGTTGATATTTTTTTGTTTAACACGTATGAAGACAATTTTTAAAGGAAAATTGTCTTTGTATGTTGACATACAAAGACAGTTTTCCCTCAAAAATCGTCTATTTTTCCATTTAATTTTTTTACACATACGAAGACGGTTTTCCCCAAAATGTCTTTGTTTCCATTTAATTTTTTTTTTACACCTACGAAGACGGTTTTTTCCTCAAAAACTGTCTTTGTTTCCATTTAATTTTTTTAACACCTACGAAGACGATTTTTAAAGGTAAATCGTCTTTGTATGTTGACATACAAACACGGTTTTCCCTCAAAAATCGTTTGTTTCCATTTAATTTTTTTTACACCTATGAAGATGGTTTTTAACTGAAAATCGTCTTTGTATGTCAACATACAAAAACAGTTTTCCCTCAAAAATCGTCTTTGTTTCCATTTAAATATTTTTTTAAAACACCTACAAAGACCGTTTTTAAAGGAAAATCGTCTTTGTATGTTGACAAACAAAGACTGTTTTCCCTAAAAACCCTTCTTTGTTTCCATTTATTTATTTTTTTTAAAACACCTATGAAGGCGATTTTTAAGGGAAACCTGTTTTTTTTAAACACCTCAACATTGTTTATTGAAAGACCCTTTTAAACAGAAATTTTTAAATTCCCATGGAGTGGAAAGAAAATCAATTTACTTCCTGAAAGTAAAGCCGAGAGCCATGAAATTCCAGCTTGACATAACATAAAACAATTACACATTCCAATTTATTGTGCCACGACTGTACTATCAGAATTCTAGATGATACAAAACACTATTGACCACTTTATTGGATGACTATTTTATAACATCCTATGCTCTAACTCACCAAAGTTACCAATTTTGAGAGTTGGAAAGGGAACCAAGAATCAACAATCACTTCAAACTAGCCATGAAAAATACATGCAAAAGAAGGGATCGGCTTAAGAATGGATAATTAAGCAGCAACAATGATGCATTGGATTGCTTGTTTGCATATACTTGTCATTGTTGCCTCAGGTCCATAAACCTGTAAAGAGACCAAATACTAGATCAGAGAAAGTTCCTAAAGAAAATTGTGAGCATCAGTTTAGATGGTTTCTTAATACAATCAATAAAGGAATGAGTTAGTTATATAACCTCGATAGGAATGCCAATCTCCTCTCCAAGTGCCCTCATTTTAGCTAGACCCTATTGGTAGTTGGGACCTTTCCTCACATAGATGTCCATCTTTGCTTCTTTTAGCTTTTTTTTCCTAGTTTGTAATAGGGTCAACAATCAATTAACTCTAATATAAGAAAATTAATACAATATTATAAAGCAAAGCTTCATTATAATAGGCTCACTTTCTCCTTCAGAGCACTAATTAGGACTATTTATGTAGCAACAACATCAGTAAAGTTAACTATTCCCCCACCGATCACAAGGGCTCGCTTTTGGCCATCAGGATTTGAAGTTGCACACTGCCAAAGATGTTGTTAGAGATAAAGAATCACTATATCATGTTTCAAAAGTAGCATGCATTTGATAAGCTATTTTCACACACTCTAAACAAGAAATGGTTGATCGCATAAAGCAATAATATTTTATCCATAAATATGCCAAAAATAATGTTTGAGATAAGAATTGATTACATCAATCACAACTCTAGCATACTGCAAGACCTCATCTTCCTTAGGTGCACCACTATATTCTGCATAGTTTCCAAGCTTAGGAGCATAACCAAGATCTCCTAACTGTTTTAATAAATTTGTATGTAAGAATTATGTTGCTTAACATTACAAGAGATTGGAAATTAGCAAGGAATTTAACTTTTAAGGTAATAGGAAACACACTGCATCAGCATAGATGACACTAGCACCTCCCCAGCTACCATTGTCCAAATTCGGACCATTGGGTTTAATACTGTGAATTTCAAAGATGCACTTGTCTGGGAACATAAAATTAACACATAAACATCATAAGCGTTTATGTAAAAGAATTTATAGTGCCATGATTACTAGAAGCAATAAAATTGTGATTAATAAGAGATAAGTACAGGGAGTTCAATTGACCCTCAAGATCTGTAGACCATGCATTAACAATTAACAGTATTTGCTAAAGGAGAAAAAGTGATTAAGATCTGTAGCTCATGGTGAAAATAATAGGAATACTTCAATACAACCAAGAGGGGGGGGGGTGAATTGGTTGTACCTTGGTAAATTAAAATTTTCAAATAAGAGTTTCCACAGGATCTTTATCACTTTAAAAAATAGTTTTGAAACCAAGAATCTTATATTCAATCAAATTCCTCTGTCAAGAAATCAATAAGCAAATGAGAGTTTTCTGTGTAATGTAATTTGATTCACAATCAAAGCAATTGAGAGATGAAGAGATAAGAATAAAGATCAGCCACAAATTTTACAATGGTTCACTTCAAACACTATGAAGCTACATTTAGTTCTTCTACTCAACACTAGAGTAGAGTTCCACTATTGCAAATAATATTCTTACAAGATATTACAAGCCTCTCTTTATCAACCCTAGATAAAGTTCAGAAGTCTAAAATACTATTAGACCCTTAGAGACCAAACCCAATACTGAGAACACTACTTAGCAACCCTTAGAGAAACACTATCTCTAATCATCATGTCAGAAACCCATTTACAATAAGCCAATCTTTACAGAAATCAATTAAAAGATTTACACCTTCAAAGAATAAGGAAAGATTTCACCTGATAATCCAAAGAACACATGCAAGTGAATGATTCAACAGGTTGAAAGAAAGATTACAGACTCAATGCATTCCTTTCATTAAGCTTTGAGACTCAATGATGCTTCACTTCTTCAAATCAAAAAAACCCATACGAATTTGCGAAGCCTAAATGCTTTTTGAAACTCAGAAATACACTAAAGAAAGCTCATGAATGTTTGTGATTGCCCAGAATACGAATTATTCAAATCTCACAAAGTACAGGGCAATGGGTTCGATTTATAACAGCTTTCTAACTGAAAATAATCGATTAAACACGCTCCTGTAATCGATTATTTCGCATTTGTAATCGATTATTCCAAGAATGTAATCGATTAAAGTGCTCTTGATATGTTTTGGGTTTGAGCTATGAACAATGTAATCGATTATTCCGTCAAGTAATCGATTAAACCAGACACTCATGTTTTTCTAAATGCACTGAGTAATCGATTACGAAATTTGGTAATCGATTAAGACAGACAGACCAATATTTTCAAATGTACTATGTAATCGATTAAAACAATATGTAATCGATTAAATTAGCAGAACATGTTACCCATAGGCATTAGATGTAATCGATTACGAATTTCTGTAATCAATTAACACAGTCAGTATGATTTTTCATTTTAGCCTATGTAATTGATTAATTCGATATGTAATCGATTACAATGTTCTTGATTTGTTTTCCAGAAGGCACGAAGAACAAAATAATAGATGCCAACAATGTTGTAATCGATTAATGCATGAAAACTTCATTTTTCCAAAAACTTTGATTTTAAAATGCCTTACTAGTTAATTGCTTTTATTTAGACCTTCAATCTAACAATCCTAGATGAATGATTATGCATGATATGCTAGTTGGATTATCAGATAACACATCTTCCCTTTTACATGAATCAAATTGATCTTCAT
>PYAF01000893.1:2714-12975 GCA_007407185.1 Glycine tomentella
GAGACTCCAGTACTTGTTTTCTTCTTTCTTTGGCCTTTATTCTCCTCTTTTGTCCTGAAAATGCATGATTGGTATTGGAATGAGATAAAATAAAATATTATTAATAAACTAACTAAAACTAATCTAATTCCTAATTATTTAATCAAAATATAACCTAAAAACTATCCTAAACTAAGATGTGTTTGCAACACATCAATTCCATTTATAAAACCTGTTTACTCTTATACCAGTGATCATCATTTGCTTAATAGAATAAATGGAATGGGAAGCAACAAATTAGAACTTTGAACCTGTGATTTCTACTGTCAGTTCTGATTTCTTGATATATATGCTCAATTTTGGGAAAAAAAGGGAAACTATCTAGTCAACTCATAATAGACAAACATAACTACAAATCAGTCATCAAATACATATAGCATCTTTCATATGTAGCTTCACCAAAAGATTTATGTGATTTTCTTATATAGGCTCATGCTCATTGTCTTGCATATTAGCATAAGAGATCCCCTAAGACCTGGTACAGAGGATGATGAACTTAAAGAGATAATAGGGGCAGCAGTATGCACTTCTTCTGATTATTATCGCTAAAAGTCAGAATTGTTATACTGATTTACTATTTTTTTTATTTCTTTGCTAGGATTTATGATTCTTTTTATGTTGCAATAGACACATTATTTTAATTTAGTATATGATAGTGGACCTCTAATAATACAGGGTCTCTCAAATATCCTTCTCTCAAATATCCATTGAATGATACAGTACAAATTCATTTCTGTTTTATGATTTTCTTCTATCTTTGGTCCAGTCCTATCAACATATGTGAATGCCTTCTGACAAAATAGTCCACAGTGGGTCATAAACTACCTAAAATTGTATAAGCAAACTTTAGTTAACCTATTTTACGGGGTCTTGTACTATCATATTTCTTAATGTTGTCTTTCCTTTTACAATTTACTGAGGCACACAATGATTTGTCTCTATTTCAGGTATCATACATTTATAACATTGCTTATATATTAGGCAACCAGAGCAGACCAAAGTCATCTACGATCTGCCATATCTGCAACTCAACAACTGCAAGGTTTTCCCTATTTTATAATCATTCTTCTTATTATTTTTCTCATGCCATGAAAAAAATTGAACTTTTATTATTGGGTATCTTTGAATTTGATTTCCCTTTTTTTTTTTTTATCATTCTTCATATGTAGCTTCACCATTAATCACATTGAACTTATTGAGTGTCCCACCTTCATTAATTTTCTGGATTCGCTACTGACCTAACCTAGCTTGATGGGGAAGGTTTACCTAAGTTTTATAGATAATACTTTAATTATACTCTTAATCAATGTGAAACATCTTAACAACTTTAGCCAAGATTCAAGTCATACTTACATTAATTTGGAAGAATAATATTTTAGATAAATCTTAGTTGTATAGCTGAAATATCCTAAATAAGATGTGCAAGCAACCAATTACTCTTGAATTCTTGACCAAGAACTAGGACCAAATGATAAAATGTTGATCAAATATCACATCATTGCCAAAAAAAAAATGCACACAATATTATCCATGAACTATTAAAATAATCAGTTAAAAATAAGTAAAAAACACCTGCTATTTGAACTCTCAATTGTCAAGTTATTGGCTACTAAATTGCTGCACACCACACCACAAAATATGTCAATATTTGTTTCATTTGACAATAATAAAAATATTAGAAACCAAATAAACTTGAATGTAAATAATATCTATCTGTATAACATAAATAGAGAAAAACCTCAGTTGACCAATTATTGTACAATTTTCTACAGCCAACAAGAAAATATATATATATAAACTCAAATTTAGGTGATTAAATATATTCTGTAGGGATTAAATGAACGCAACAATAAAAAGTTGAACTCCAATTTTGCTAGTTTGTCCTCTTTTATTCAAATGTTGATAATTATCCTAAGCGTTGTTGTTTTGATATCAATTTTACATTTGCTTTGACTTTGTACTTATATTCAGTGCTCCAGATTGTGTGGTACCAGTTTGTAGCTTGGAAACAAAATTGAGAAAACATTATTGAAAATAAGACTGCTATTAATAAACTAACAATAAGAATATAACAAAAAAGTAAGTGATAAAAAGGTTAAATGTCACTTTTTTTTTATCCTTTATGTTTTAATATTTTTTTGTCATGATATATTAAGTTTTAAGAATTTTATTTTGTTTTATATTTTTTAAAGTTTTATTTTAATTTTTTTTGTTGAAAATGCTAGTGTTTTGTAACGCCCCGTACAAAACCAGGGTCATTAACCTGCCATAATCACTATCATTAACTATAATCATCAGAGTTTAAGCAGTTTGGAAGCATAAAAAAAAAGTAAGAGTGACATCATCAATTGTCACTAACATAACCACTATACATTATAATATGGTGAATACATATACAGTCACTGTTTAAGTACAAAACTGTACATACATTCCCCTCAGGGTACAAAATAAACTAAACCAAAGGCAGTATACAAAACATCAGAGCCGCATGCTCCTATCATCTATGCCTAAGGTTTGCAAGTAGCAACTATCCCTGCACAGGCTTCTTGCCCTGGGATCTATCTGCTCCTCCTGAGGAATCACCTGCAAAAAGATAAGTCCCACAAAAGGGTGAGATATAAAATCTCAATAAACTCAGGGCCCTTGAAGGTATTTCCTTCCCTTTGTTCATTTCCAGACATAGTCTCAGATTCTATTTCAGGAAATCACACAAACATCCACCATGCATTCAGGAATCTCAATCCCCTTCTTTAATCATCATCTTTCCTCAAATCACATCCACCTGTTGATAATCAGGTGATATACACACGGCCTACAGCCAATCATAGCATACATCACTATCCTGCAGAGGCTACATCTATGTATATAGGAACATCTCCTCATAGGAGGCTATCTCTATATACTAGGAACATCTCATGCCTGGATCTCAATATATCTATCCGGGGCTACATATGTGTATATAGGAACATCTCTACTCAAGAGGCTACATCTATATCACAGGCACATCTCATAATCTATCCACACAATTGCCTGAGGAGGGTACCTCTGTGTATATGGGAACATCTCCATTCGGGAGGCTACATCTATATCACAGGAACATCTCACAACAGGTCTTTCTCAATTTCAAGTCATCTATCCTACTACCATAGGATTCCATTCATTCGCAGAATTCACATTCAATTCTAATAGTTCACCACACATATATCATAAGCCAGACAATTCATAACCATAAACATCAATCTCTCATCATAGGGTTCAAATTACATTTCAGGAATCTCATATCAATACACATCAATCCCTATCACCGGGTACAACACACAATTCAGTAATCAATCACATCAGAACCATCACTCCATTAGAAACATGGTGGAACACAGTAAAGGACACACATACAAGAACCAAGAGCTTACCTGTTCTAGGCAAAACACCGGCTCTCTCGGCCTCGTGATCACCACCACCAGAACTATCAAGCTCACGTCCTACATAAGAGCAAACACATAACTTATCAATAACGGTTCTAAGCCGTTAGAACGAAAGGAACTATAATCCTTTCCATATGACACATAACCAATCACTTCATAAGTGATTCCCAGACCCTCAACAGGATCCCTCTCAGCCTAACCAAGGCTCCAGAGTCTCTTCTAAGACTCTATTCAGGCTAATACAAAGCATATCCTTGCTTTAGCCATATCAACTTCAAGCTTCTCATTATAACCAATTCAGCTCATAAACAACATCTATACTATCCCATGAGCAACTTTATCAACTGCTCTAAGGTTCATAATAGCCAACAACCAGTCCTTTTTCTATTCATACATAACTCAGAACCCAAAACCAAACTTCATTAATAATGATGACTGAAGGCTCTAACTTCCTCAGAACAACCCCCGGAACACAATTCTCTACAGGACCTTGGGCTAATTCTAGCCCCAGCTCATATGGGTCACTATTCATGAGAACCTCCAGAATCAAATTCAAACGGAGAAATTTGAGTCTCTTACCTCAATGGTGACTAAGAAGACCAAAGGACAGCTTCCTCGAGCTCTGGTGTCCTTTCCAAGCAGTGGGTTTCAGCCACTCTCAAGTTCTCTGAGGTTTTCTCTAGATATTCCAATTCTCACTAAAAAGGGGTTTGTCAAGAGAAAGGAGGAAGGATTCAAGGTTCAAAGTGTTTCTCTCACAATCAAAGGTTAAAGGAAGGTATTTAAAGCAAGAAACAAGGTCCTAGTAAGCTTGGACCAATCACTAATGGAGGTCAGGGCTGGAGGAGGAAGAAGAAACTGTTTTTCCTCTCCTGTTTCGCGTTTTTCACTTAATATAGTGGCCCAGCACGACCTCTGGCGCTCCCAGCGCCGCTCCCGTGCCCCCAGCGCCAAATTCCAGAATTTCTGGCGCTCCCAGCGCCACATCTGGCGCCATCAGCACCGGCTGGAAAACATGGCGCCCCTGGCGCCACCATTGGCGCCCCAAGCGTGAGTTTCCAGATATCATGGCGCTCCCAGCGCCGGCCTGGCGCCCTTGGCGCCAAATTCCAGAGGACCTGGCGCTCCTGGCGTGGCCATGGCGCTCTGGGCGCCACTTTCCAGTGGTCTGGCGCAGCAGCGCCACACCCTGAACAGGGTTTTCTTTTACGGATCCTGGCGCTATCTGCCTGGAATCTTGGCGTCTTCCGCGCCCCATTGAGAGTCCTTACATGTTTCGTTAACTATTAAATTTTAAAATAATTAATTTAAAATAGTAGCAACTAAAAATTGTCATATATGTCTTTTAAAACAAATTATATAAGAGATATATTTGTATTGTTCAATTGGGTCACGCTATTTAGGTGATGAATTATGTAATTTGTTTTTAACACATCATAATTGTTTTTAACCATTATTATTTTAAATTAATTATTTTAAAAATTAAAAGTTAATGAAACACTACGTTTTTTAAAAAATAGAAGAAATGACCAAAATTTAAATTTTAAAACTTAATATATTGAAATAAAAAAACATTAAAATATAAATGACTAAAAACACATTTAATCTAAAAAATGAGGAGCTGCAAAAAGAATTTTTTCAAACATTAAATTTAAATTATTAGGTTGCTAAAAACAAACATATAAAAATAGAAAAATAAGTTAAATGATTTGAATCTGTTTTAACAAAACCACTAATGGTAAGATATATAAGAAATAATACTACTAGATCTTTTACGACGCACCTTCTAAGACAGTTCCTTAAAAACTGTCTTAGAATGTTAGGCGGTGACAATTTTATAAATAATAGGAGATGTACAAAGATGATTTTATAATAACCGTCTTAGAAGATAAATGTTCAAAGACGGTTTTAATAAAGCTGTCTTAAAAATAAATGATACAAAAATGGTTTTATTATAACCGTCTTAAAATATAAATAAAAAGTATTAAAATAATATTATTAAATTAAAGCAATGTTCAAAGTTCAAAGAGGAGGTTTGAAATTTAGGTCATTTATGTTTATGCTCTTTGCCTACTCTCATTCAAAGCCCCGAAGCTCTCCCTCTCCTCCGTGGTCGAGGTGGTCAGTTACGGCGAGATGGGTCTAGCCTGCTACAACGCATTTGACTTCGATCAAATACTGCGATAGCTGCATGTCCACGCGTTGTAGCTTCTTCTCCTCCCTCAGAATGCTCCACCACCAAAGGTTGATCTATTTGTTGAGGAAGAGCAAATAAAGAGGTGGGGAGTTCGAATCTTCAACTGAGATTTCTAATAACAAACTAATAAACTTATGTTTGTGATAAAAAAGTAATGAGAATCATTTATTGTTTTTTTTATTTACATGATTGTGTGTTTTCCTATTACCCAATATTTTTTATATTTTTTTCCAACCATTATTGGTTATAAACATCCTTATCAACTCTTCTACAAAAGCTTTCATACATACCAAAAAGCATTTCTAATGAAATTAACTTTATAGAAAATTTGCAATATCTAGTTGTATATTAAATAAAATAAAAATTATACATATTAAAGGAAATGAATAAGGTTCATGTGCAATACAACTGTAAATTTTGTTGGTTTACCCAAGAAGGAAGGGTCCCTTGGCAGATCATTATAGGACAAATCTCTGCAAGCATTGTAAGTCATACAAATGAAGGATACAACACATTGACAAAGAGTTTCATTTGAAATTAAGACCGTAACTCAGCTCACATATTAAAGGGAGAGGATTAATTAATATCAAGTGTCAAAATTTTATTCATTATTATATAATAACTTCTTGTAAAATAACTATAATTTTTTTTTGTGAAAATATGAAATTAACTAATTCAACCACAGAATTATTTGATATTATATTTCTGATCAGTTATATCAAATTTTAATTAAAGTTAACATTTTTTAATGTAGTTATATAATAATGAATATTTACTTATATTTTAAATATTATATTATATGTCAAAATAAAAAATAGTACAAAGTGATATAAATTAGATTTTGATATGTGACATTTATAATTAATCTATTTTATAAGAATTTTCAATTTAATAAGTAGATTAGTTAATATTTTGTATTCCACAAAAGGTTATTATATGAATTGAATGTAAGAGTTTGCCATCTACTGTTATCTTGGTTTAAGGTTAAATATTTGACAAACTCCCTATGTATTTACAATTATACAAATAATTACTACTACAAATAGGCCCTTTAACGACACAGAAGCTACGATGGTTGTTTCATAACCGTCTTTGTATGTGAGGCGGTGACATTTTTGCAATTAAATGGAAGTTTACAAGACGGCTTTCAAGAAACTGTCGTAGAAGGGTCATAAAGAAGACGGTCTTTCAAAGACCGTCGTAGTTTTTGCCTCAAACAAAGACGATTTTTGGGCAACCGTCTTTGTTTTATTTGTAATTTCAATTAAAAAAACGTTTTTGTATACAAAAACGTTGTGCCCTAGCTAGCCTTCTCTTGCACACCATCGTCACTCCCTCTCTCTTTTTCTCTGTCTCGCCTTGTCATGACCTTTCTCTCACACCCTCAAAGCCTTCTATCTTAGGGTCTCCGTCCATCCGGTGTTGCTGTCAAAGTTGTCCGTGTGTCCATTGGAAATAATGCCTCTTTACTCGAAGCTCTCTCACTCTCAGTGAAGGTAAGAATTCTGTCTCACCCTTGAACCCTCTCTACTTTTGCAATCTCTCACGCCATTGCCGTCTCTATTGACTCTGTTAGCTCCTTCTCCAGTGCATGCACCTTCAATGATATTGCCAAGTTAATTATGCTATTAGAAGTTTATAAATCTGACCACATTATTGAAATTTTACACTTTGTACCCAGTTCTATTAAGCATTTGTTTTATAGAAGTTTCAAAATTCCAACTGTTTTAAGGTTGTGTCACCTTGGCAGTCCAACATTTTCCAATTAATTATCTATTGTGTCCACCAGTCCAGTATAGTCCCTATTTTTTTATGTCCTTGTAAGGTCTATCATGGATTTCTACCTATATAGTTTATCCGCCATTGTTAATTAGAAACATGATGCCATTCTGCCCATACCATTATGCCCACATGATACCGCTATTCACGAACTTGTGGTTAATTTAGTCAGAGAGAAGAGGCTGCTCAACCTTGATTTGTCAGTTTTTTAGGGGGAAAAACAGAGTTCAAACTATTTTCAAAGTGTTGAGATTCCCTGAATCCAAGGCAATTTGACAAGAGGATAACCCAGTTGATTTTTCAGTAATTCAAATTTGAGGTTTTTGAGCTTGTTTTCTTATAGCTTCTGCCATTGTTGTTTATGTTGGTTATGTTGTTCTTGTATCAATCTGATTGTTGTATCTTTTACATTATTTCCTTCTGTTATGTTCATATGCCTGTGTGAAGCTCTTTCCTACTAAATTGGTTTTTTTAATAGAGGAGGGCTTTGTGTTTGTGTTTGTGATTGGATTGGTTATCTTGTGAGTGCAATTGATTCATTGAAAGAAACAAGAAAAAAAAAATCTTTTTCTTATGCTGTTTAGTGGATTGAACAGTGAGGGTTGTGGGCTAGGAGGAGTGGTGTCTTTGATTAGTTTCTTTAGTCCGTTGGATTGTTTGGTTCAAAATGGGTGAGTGAGTATGCTTAAAATACTATCTATAAATGACCGTGAAGAAAGGGTGTTAAGAACCTTTACCATGATATACAATTGGTGGAAACTTAAAATAGTATCTATAAATGACCGTCAAGAAAGGGTGTTAACAAGGATACTAATTTCAATACATCATTATAGGAAAATAGAACCCGAAGATTCAGTGTGGGATAGGAACCTTAAAATCTATAATGAGGTAATGACCTTCAGACTGAAGTTGTGGTCCAAATGAGAAATATAACTGTAGACAAAACAAGGGCTATCATATGTATGCTTTCAAAGTAGAAAAAAATGGTCATTAATTAGAGATAAAAAGGTCATCCCAAATGATGTCCATGTCTAAGGAGGGCATTGTACTTAACTGAACACCTTCCACATCTGATGTTTCATAGTGTGTGGGCTTTTGGTTCTCTCAGTTACCTCAGCTCCAACCCTTATGGAAGAATCATTGCCACTTATACTTTTCAGTTTTCCATTCTCATCATTTTGCTTATTGCTTGACCCTGGTGGCCAATCAGTTGGCTTCCTATGAGAAGAACCACCTTGTGATATTGCTTGTAGTTTTGCCTCCACAAGTGCAGTAGTGGTTCTATTCAGAGAATTTTCCTGAATTACATGCTTGAGATCTGGGAAGTTCAACTGAGCATATTCTCCTCTTAGTATGTATGCTGATGTGTCATATGCAATGGCAGCATCTTCCGCGGTGTCGAAAGTCCCTAGCCAAACCCTTGTCCTGTTTCTTGGTAATCTAATCTCAGCTACCCATTTCCCCCCGTGTCTCTGCCTCACACCTTTAAACAGCTTGCCTCTTCCACCGTACTTCAAAGGATGAGTCCTAGTGGCACTCAACCAATTCTCGTTGAAAGACTTGGACCGCGAATTTGTTAGGTTCTTGTTCATTTTGTGTGCATCACCACTACCTGCTTGATGCTGGTTTTGGCCAAACTGAGACACATGATATGAAGGGTCTGAAGTAGCTGACATGACTTCACTAAGTACAGATATTTGAGGATGATATTGATGAGTACACCATGGAGGGTTCCTGCAAAAATAAAGTCAATAGACGAAAATTTGGTGTGGCAGAAGATGATGCTAGGGAAGCCACTAGCTCATCAAAGCATGGCGCTATGGTTAATGGTGGGAGAGTTTCCAAAAGATTTACAGGAATGGAACTGTTTCTTATGTCTGAGACTGGGAAGATGGAATTGGATTGGTTTTTCTGTTTGCCATTCTTGATGTCCTCATGGCCATTGAATTTTGCAGGGAAATGATTGATCCAAGTGGCTAAAGGTGCTTCTTCTTTCATGGAAATAGAATTTGAACATAAAATAAACTTTTCATGTGGTGATGCTATTGATGAGTTTACCCCACCTCTTAATACATGAACATGGTTGGAGGCAGTGACAGAATGAGAACCTCTTATAATTGCATTGTCCAAAAACTTTGATCCTGTTGCCATTTCTCTTAATCAAGTTGGAAATGTTTTTTGTGTGAAGATTTCCTTCTTGGAAAATGTGTCCTTCATATAGATCCTTCAGGCAGTAAATTAGAGATAAAAAATGACACGTAGAAATGATTAAAATGCATGCACTACACTAAATACATTTCCTTTGGGCTAAGGCACACCTCATATTGACAAGTATCAGTTAGGTTTACTATAATAGTAAAAGTAACCTACTTTGTGTTTCATTAGGAATTTGTTATGGCTTCAATCAGGTACATTTTCTACTTACCATTTATGCTTGCATTCTAAAACATGCTTTTCCTTCACAACCAATTGGAATTAGACAGCTCGAGCTTTTTTTGGATCAGCTGTCATACACTAATGAGTTTTGTGGCCTTAGTTAATAGATAAACATAGTAAAACCATCATAAATCAAAATTGAGGTACCATGAGCTGGTGTACTGGATGCAATTTCAAGCATCAAAATCAAACAAATTCACGATGGAAATGGAAAAATTGTTGGGTCCACCGAAGAAAAATAGATGGACCAAAATTAATATTTGACGAGAATACAGCTGAGCATATAGTTTGCTTAGAAGTGGTTGAACTTCTCTGTACTAACTGGTATATAATAGAGTACAACGCAGAGAATTCACAGAGCAGACTTGTCTCTTTTGGCCCGCATTAA
>PYAF01000893.1:27424-42523 GCA_007407185.1 Glycine tomentella
ATTACCCATATGGCGCGGGTCGCGCCGCACCCCAAGTGGGTCGCGCCATATGCCAGAACAATCCATAAACTTGCATTTTTAAGCATCTTTCAGAGGATTCTAAAGCATGATCATATTCCTTAACCCAAAAACTTAGATTCATGCTTAAACTAAGCTTAAACATATGCTTACGAATTCACGCTATTACATTTGGCGCTATTAGCGCCAATCCTGGCGTCACCGGCACCGCACCCTTAGCAGGGTTAAGCGCCGAAAATAAAAGTCCTTACACGTATGCTAGAAAGTCATTAACTGTACAAAACACCATGGCATCCAACCTGAAAGTTTCCTGTAGGTGCCCATCAAAGACATCAACACCCTCATCCCACATTAGTTTCAAGTCTTCAATCAAAGGCGCCAAATACACATCAATATCATTTCCTGGTTGTCGTGGACCCGCTATCATCATAGACAACATAATGTATTTTTGCTTCATGCACAACATAGGATGCAGGTTGTAAATCATAAGCAATACAGGCCATGAACTGTGGTTAGTGGATAGGCTACCAAAAGGATTCATACCGTCAGAAGCTAGGGCAAGCCTTAGGTTTCTTGGGTCATTGGCAAATTATGGATACATATGGTCTATTGCCTTCCATTGAGGAGAATCGGCGGGATGCCTAAGATTGCCATCGGTAGCTCTTCCATATGCATGCCAAGTGAGGTTTTTTGCGTCGTTTGCATTAGCAAACAACCGCTTAAACCTAGGAATAATTGGAAGATACCAACAGACTTTTGCGGGATGACCTGTGAATAAGGTTGAGTCATGACCGCCATCATCATCTATTAGTTTGTATCTTGGGGACCCACAAGTGGGGCAACTACATAGTTCGGCATATTCCTTGCGGTACAATATGCAATCATTAGGGCATGCATGTATTTTCTGGTACTACATCCCCATAGGACACAAAATCTTCTTGGCTTTGTAATGACTATTGGGCAACGTGTTATCCTCAGGAAGCATCTTTTTAAGCAATACAAGCAACTCTGTGAAGCTTTTGTCACTCCATCCATATCTGGCCTTCAAGTTAACCAAAGACAACACCGCAAACAACCATGTGAACAATGTGCAGTCAGCATACAAAGGTGTGTTTGAATCAGTCTCCAATTTTGAATAGGTCGGTGCATGTGCTTGCCGAAAACTTTCTTCACCCAAGTCGTGTATCATGTCTTCTATACGGTCAACATTTGACTCACACTCAAATGTAGGTTGGGTCGTTGTTTCAGTGTTTGACCGTTCACCATGCCATATCCACTTGGTATAAGTCGGAATGATGCCGTCACATATTAGATGAGTTCTGATGTCATCTATGGATTGTCGTCTCCCATTCCCACATTTCACACATGGACAATAATATTTTCCTCGCAAAGATGGTGCATTTCCGATAGTAAATTGAATAAAATGTTCAACCCCATTTTCGTACTGATCCGTAATGCGTGGTGCTCTCGTCCAACTACGATCCATGTTTTTCATCTGATGGCAAAGCTTTTCAATAAAAAACCTTACATGGATGCAAATGTATGTCATGTATACATTAAAGGTGTGGCCCTATCCCATTCAAGAAGTAATGTATTTTATACAACATTCATACATTAACATTACATAAGGTTTGTTATATTAACGAAATTTCGGCAGCATTTTACATTGGTCTCCGAGTACACGACATGAAAGCAGAGGTTATATTTAACCGCATTCAGTATGGACCCGGAGAACGCAAATTGAAATGTACCAAAATATCACTAAATACAAAAAACCCTATGTAATGTTAATGTATGAATGTTGTATAAAATATATTACTTCCCAAACTGTCCAAACGGACAATTCAAGATTCAATGAAAACAATTAATCCAAACTATCCGTATTAATCATTGACTTGAACCTTGAACGAGAGACTAAGGTTGTAAAATGCAATGCATGTTATGGAATAAAAAAAATCGAAGTTGACACAATCAATGAAGGTAGGACATTAAATTAAGTTTCTTGCGGTACATACCTGAATAAGGGAGTATATCAATCGTACTTGTGTAAATGACTTTTTGTTGCTTTCAAAATAAACTTTTACGACCTTATCGAGTGAATAGCTTGGACCTACATCAACAAACAACATATGAAAAATTTATAAGGACTAGGCAACAACAACACAATGGCATAATAACACAACATACAAACAGGGGACACAGCCCTAGCTATAATCAACAACAGTGGCTCTCAGGTTATGTGGTCTTTACATCATGCAACAGTGATCATGAAATTACTTAATATGGCAGATATCAGTAAGTGGTTTTTTTGTAAAACTATTGGTTATTTAAACATCTTCACTGAATTTCAGTGCCCTATCTGTGCTATTTTCTTTTTCTTCTATGATCTGTGTATCTGGTCATATGAATGACATTTCATACAAAGACAACATTTTGGAAAGCAAGCACACACAACTTTTATGTATTCTCTGCTATGATGGCTGATTTTGTAAGAGGTGTTGTAGTGCATTAGTGTAGTCCAAAGCTTGAGTCAGTTGTATTATTTTTATCATCTCATGTGACCAACATTTCTTTTCTTAATCAGTTCTGAATAATTCAATAAGAATAAAAAAGTTCTTATGGGACAGTTTTTAATTAAAATTATGCAGTAAGCTAAAATTATACAATCATGAACCAACTATACTAAGTAAAAATTTGAATGAAAAGTATATTTAGGCTGTCTTAGCACTTATCTGTTTTAAAAATATGCATTAAAGTCAACATAACTAGTGCAATCCCACGAGTTGTTCCAAGAAAAGCTTTGCCTATCCACTATAGTAGCCATCCACGACCCAAAGGAAAAAAGGCAAGTGTATGAGCCAAAAAAAAAGCCACTTCCTTATGTTACTTTCACACTTATCAGTTTCTTAAAATTGTCAACCTTCTGAATAAAATATTCCTTTCCCTCTCACTAGGACAAAATTGTCCAGTGAAACAGTACTACAACGTATAGCTAGCACACGTAGTATAGTATGTCCAATATGAAGGGTTACTATCAAAAAATATGAACCTTCAATCTATGGCATGCAATATTCACACCATCACTCCCCATCATGACAACACCAGTTAATAAAAGGAGAAACTTTTTGTTTTGCTTAATTAGTCAAACAGAAAGTGATTGATCAAGCCTTTTAGTAACATAACAAGTAGCTATCACTAGCTAAGGGTTTGTGAATCTAATGCAGATCTAGATGATGATGGTGATGATGATGATGGTAAAAGTTCTACCCCATTTTCAGTTGGTGTGATACACATGTTCAATATTATTCTGATCAATACCAGTTTCTCCAAGGCTTTAGAAATATTTACTATACACTCTATAACTATGGTTGTAAGTATATGCATCTCACCATCATTGTCTCATTTGTTGGACAGCTAGGTCAGAAAACTAGTTGGACTATAAGTAGGTCAGGTCCACTTCTAGGGTGTAATTTTAACTTTTAACTAAAACACGTTTAGTTGTTCCATCCCCATGAAACATATGCTGCCATTCACCCTTGTTTCAAATTAATATTGACTTGTCAAATAATTAATATGTATGTAGCTAGGGGAGCATAATGTCGAGGTGTATGTCTGGCTAGGTTTGAGGTTTGGAAACAGGAAAAGCATCCCAACATGTTTTATTGTTTCTAATTAATGATGATAAGTGAAAGATCATTTACTCTAAAAAGCCTAACGTATCAATCTAATTAATTTGTCATATCAAGCAAAGTAGACAATCAGTTATGCTATATAATACGATTTGATGAAGAAGTCCCATTAACATGGAAATTAATGATTACAAGTGTTGGGTATGGGGTTGGGAGGGAGCTCTTGATGATGATAGCTTCTTTAGCCAACAGGGAACTGTAAAGGACTTACATTGATAGACATGTGGAATAGGCATCTAGTGCTGTGGTTGAGGACAATATGATTGAGATATGTGGGCCACCAACAGATAGAGACAATTCATCATTCACATTAAAGTGCCTACTTTCCCTTTACTCTGTTGAAACAGAGGTACTACACCCCTTTCTTCTGTAACTATGAGGGGTTTTGGCACATCAATGTTAAAAATTGAGAGTGAGTTACACACCTATCCATGTATAATTAATATGTATTTTGAATTAAGTTAATTTATCATGAGACTCAATATTTTATTTTGCTCAATATGTCACTTGATAACTTAGTTGATAAGAGGAGTTATGAGCTGGGAACATGTATTTGGTGGGGAATTGAGGAATTCGGTCCCTGTCAAGACTCTCCATCTCTCAAAAAAACAATTTGTCTATCCCTTATCTCTTTCTCATGTCTTACTATGGGCCATTAGGGGTCTCATTGGCTATGTTTGGATATATATATATATATATATATAGAAAAGATGATGATATTTATTAAAATAAAAATGAAATGAAGGAGAATATGGTAGGAAATTTGTGCATCAGAGGGGAGAGTTGGTCATTAAAGGAGTTGAGTTTCTTTTATGGTTTCTTTCACTTTGATATATATAACTTCAGCACCACCTAAACCTTAGTAGCTAGGCTTCAAAGTCTTGAAATAATCTACCTTATACCCTCCAAACTCTCCATATTTTTTTCTGCTTGTTCTTCATGGACTACTTGAAGGAACTAGAAGTAAAAAGTGTCCATGATTTTTATCACCGGCAGCAGATAAAGATGAGTAAAATAGCAAGCCCTATATTTTTTCCGGGAGCAGTTACAGTGGGAGCTGGTCCATCAGGGCTAGCTGTAGCAGCTTGCCTTAAACAGAAAGGCATTCCAAGCCTAATCCTTGAAAGAGCTCAATGCTTAGCTTAAATGTAGAAGTTCAACACTTATGACCGCCTCAGGCTTCATCTCCCAAACCAATTATGGCAGCTCCCTTTCATGCCATTCCCCAAAAACTTGCCTTCTTATCCCACAAAACAGTAATTCTTGGCCTACCTTAAGGCCTATGCTCACCACTTTGACATAAAACCTGTCTTCAGCTAAACTGTGGTCAGTGCAGAATTTGATCATGTCTGTCATCTTTGGAGGGTCAAGAGTCAAGGAGTACTCAAGACGGAGGACACAACAGAATATGTTTTCCAATGGCTTATAGTTGCTACTGGAGGGTGTGCTGAAGTACTGCCTCAATTTGAAGGGATGGGAGAGTTTGAAGGGTAGATTGTACACACCTGGAAGTATAAGAGTGGAATCAAGTTTTGTGGGAAGAATGTTTTGGTGGTTGGTTGTGGGAATTCAGGCATGGAGGTTTGTTTCGATCTCTGCAACCATAGCTCTGGGAAGCACAATTTTGGCATGGAAGACAACTAATAATATTACCATTACTGGTGCCTTTTGATTATATAGTGATGTTTAAACAGAAGGTATCCGCCTACACCAAACTTTAGGAGTGTTCCAGCATAAGGAATCAAGACAAGTACAATTAAAGGCAGAGATACACTATGTATATAGCCTAAGTACATATTAAAGGAAATTTTGCATCGACATGCAAAATCTGACTTATCTTATGCACAAAGCATCATTTTTTATCGATAAATTTGTTTTGCACTTTTTTTTAAAAAATTGTAAATTTTGACTAACACCAGTACTGCTACATCAAACTAATTTTTGCTCCAAATACCTAAAAAACCACAGAAAATCCCAAAACCAATCAATGGATGGGAACTCACTCACTCACTCACAGATTCATGGACAAAACAAAACCCACAAATTGAATTCAAGACACCATGGATGAAATACATAAGAGAGGGAAAGGGATACTCACAGGCCTCAAATCATAGGTAAGATAGAAGACACCATAACACTCAGGCTTACTATTGGGATCCTGGGTGAACACAGGCTTACTGATGTGTTACAAACACATCTTAGTTCTAGGCTAGTTTTAGGTTATTATGTAGTTAAATAGTTAAGAAAATAGGTTAGAATTAGTTTAATTATTGATTATGTTTAATTTTATCTCAATTCATTACCATTATTGTATTTCAGGGCTAAAAGGAGGAGAAACAAGACAAGAAAAGAAGAAAAGCAAATCCAAGGTCTCACGTGGATCGCGCCAGATCCCGCGCGAGTCGCGCCATTATAGAAAATCCAAGCTTCAGCACGAACAAGCCACGCAATCTGTGCCAGGAGCCACGCTAACTACGTCATCAATTCGAAAGCTCCACACGGATAGCGCCAAACGCGGCACGATCCGCGCCAAATGCCCAGTATCAGCCTTCCAGCTCGTGGACTCCACGCTATCAGCGTGGAGTTTCACGCTAGTAGTGCCGGTCATTCGAATCTACCGCGCGATCAGCGTGGGATTTCGCGCGATTTGTGCGACGAAGATCCTGTTGCCTGATTTAAAGTTATCTGTTTCAAAAATTGGCACAGTTTTAGGCTTTGTTACTCTAATTAAACTTATCTATAAATACAAGGCCTCTGGGACTAAAGAAAGTATCCTGGAATCACTGCACATCATACTTCATCATTTAAACCTTTGGAAATCAAGAATCAAGGCTAGGGTTGCAACAAAATCATGTATTATTCAACAGCTTTTGTGTTCTTGAAGCCTATGGCAGGCTAAATTCTATATTGTGGCTAGGCCAAGAACCGATGTGAACTCCTCTGTAACTTGACTGATATTGAATGAGATTATTATGTTTGCTTTATTTTATTCTATTGTTCATTGTTTTACTCTTGTTTAGAATTGGCCATTCTACCTGAGTACTGAGGGTTAGGATTCACAATAGGGATGTTGGGATTCTAATTTCTGACATGAATAAATTAACAATTGTTCATTACCTAGGGATAGGGATGCGTGGCTGCAGAACTTTATAATAAATTCTTTCAATTGCTTAACTTGATAGAATTCACTAAGGGATTAGGTTTTCGATTCAGGTTAAAGGGTTAATTAACTAAGGGATTAGGGATTAACTAAACTAGGAAAGATTTATTCTCTGAGTAAACAGAAGTAAGCAAACTTGATAACAGTTAAGTGAAAGAGGTAGGGATCAAAGGGAATGGTGTCGGACCACAATCATTCATTCTATTGGTAACAACTTCACTAAATTTTACTGCATTTATTTATGTTTTTATTCAACATTCAACAACACAACAATCAATTCTTCACAAACAATTTATTTTCCCTTTCCAATTGCTGAGCCTAGAATTATTGTAAATTTCACATCAATCCCTGTGGAAACGATGCTTACTTACCCACTTTGTTACTTGAACCAGTGGTGCACTTGCCGTTATCGCAACAATTTTTTGGCGCCGTTGCCGGGGATTGGTAAACTGATTTTACAGTGATTTTAATCTTTGTGATTGTTGGAGTTTTTGTTACTAATTGCTTCTCTGAGTTTTATGCGAGGTTCAATTAACCCTGAGGATTTACTGTTCGATCTGGAAATTGAAAGAACTATTCGAAGGAGACTAGCCAGACAAAGGAGGAGAGAAGCTGAAAGCTTTGATTTTGATTCAATCCCTGACTTAGAGTCTGAAGAAGAGATGGCTGAAAAGCAAAATAATCAGCCTAGACCAAGACCAGAGGATGAACTAATGGAGGATATTCTGGCTCCAATGTTCACAAGACCAAACTCTAGTATTGTGAGGCCATCAATACAAGCAAATAACTTTGACATAAATTCGTCATTGATAGCATTGGTGGAACGCAGTCAGTTTGGTGGGGAAGACTTTGAAGACCCACATGACTTCATTGACAGATTTCTCAGAATCTGTGACACTATCAGACACCAAGGGGTCTCAAATGATGCAGTAAGACTAAGCCTGTTTCCTTTTGCTGTTAAGGGAAATGCCTTGAGATGGCTGAACAGACAATCATCAAATAGCATCTCGACTTGGGAAGACTTAGTCTCTAGATTTTTTGCACAGTACTTTTCCATGGACAAATACAACAGGTTGGTGAACGACATCACTAACTTCACTCAAAATGGAAGAGAGTCCATGTGTGCTGCTTGGAATAGATTCCAAGAATTGATCAGGAGATGCCCACAATATGACATGCCTGTGGGTAAGCAGGTACGCATTTTCTTTAATGATATGACTCCTGAAACCCGTATGATCGTTAATGTTGCAGCAGGGGGTACTATAAGGTCCAAAACTGCAGCCCAGACATATGAGCTCATTAATTCTCAAGCCCAAAATGAAAATGAGAGTATAACCATTCAGCCAAAGAGAGAACCAATTCAGCTGTCCAACAATGATGCTATGCTTGCAGAGCAGAAAATCTTGGCTCAACAGCTGGCCAAGTTGACTGAGAAAATTGACAGACTTCAAGTCTCTGCAGCCCAAGTTGCAGCTAGCCAACCACATGTGATCTGTGAGTACTGCCAAGGTGAGCATGAATCTAATGTTTGTCCTATTCTTGTTGGAGCTAACCCTGTGCAGGTTAATGGTATTTGGAATGATCAGAGACAGCAGCAGCTATATCAGAGGAATCATAACTTTGCTCCGGGAAATAACTATCAAAGGAAATTTCAAGGAAGAGGATTAGACTACAAGTCTAACAACTACTTGCAGCCCCCTCCCATTCCCAACAAGGACATTTTTGAATTAGAAAAGGTAGTGTTGCAGCTGTCCAAGACAACAACTGAACATATTCAGGCAACCAATGCCTTTATAAATGAAACAAGAGCTCACAGAACAAACCAAGATGCTTCCATCAGAAATCTGGAAAACCAGACTGGCCAGCTAGCAAAACAATTAGCTGAGAGACCACCAGGCCAGTTCCCAAGCGACTGTTGCGTACTCGACAAGTGCACCGGTCGCTCAAGTAATAAAGTGATAAGAAAGATATCGTTCCCACGAGGATTGTTTGACCAATTAAATTATAGATTGTATCTCAAGGTTGGATGACAAAAGATAAGAGAAATGGGTGTGGTGTGTGTACAACGAAATTAAAGCTAATTATAAACATAAGGTGTTAGAACAAAACAGATAATGGTTGTACCAAACGTAAGCTAATATAGTTAGGGAGACCCACACCCCATGCTCCTACATTCTTACATGGATTGTTTGTGACATTCGTCTACACTAGCTACTCAATCATGCATCCTCATTCATTAATAGTTAAGCCCTAATCCCTTAGTGACATTAACCCTTTAACCCTTTTCAATACCCTAATCCCTTAGTAGCCTTTATTAGGTTAAGCATTAAGTGATGCACTAGAAAGATTGCAAGCCTACATCCCTATCCCTAGGTGATGTAAAACAAGTCACCACACATGGTTCCAAGACTAGAGCCCCAATATCCCTATTGTGAACCCTAGTTCTAAGCTCTAACCTAGATTGATCAGGTCTAAGAAAGAGATGGAGACATTCAAGCAAAGTGTAATGAAATAACATAGCATAAAGGAATAATAACATTCAATCCATTCCAAATGAGATTTACATAGAGTATTTGCCCTAACTATAAAAGGAAGCTAGCCAAACCTAATATGGATGGCCTTGGTACAACAAAAAGAAGCATGCTTGATGATATGTACAAGGAAGAAGAGGAAGGGAAGTTCACAACCCAAACCCTAGAATCAACTCCCAAGCCTTCTTTCTCCTCCTTTGGTGATGAATTTCGTCCAAAAGATCCCTCTTCAGTGCTGAGGCTTCATTATTTATAGAGTAGCCAGTGAAATCTTTGTTTTGCCCTCATTATGCAGATTCTGCGACCTGTGGCACTCCTGGCGCGGGAACGGCGCTCCAGGAGCCAACTTCCAGAGATAATGGCGCCCCAGGCGCGGTCATGGCGCTCCAGGCGCTGGCTGGCGAAACTGTGGCGCTCTGGGCGTCAGAATGGCGCTCCAGGCGCTGAACTACAGAAATTCCGGCTCCCCAAGCGCGGACATGGCGCTTCAGGCGCCATACTCCAAAGACGGTTGCGCTCCAGGCGCAGGACTAGCACTGATGGCGCCATCATGTAGAACTAGGCTATGTACCCCCGTTTGTACATAAGCTTGATGGCGCCAGACCTTACCCCCGATTGTACATAGGCTTGATGGCGCCAGACCTTCTTCTCTGCATAATTCCTTGCTAATTCACCTGTTAATCATCCAATCTTGACCAAAATACCTCATTAAATCACATAAATTGTATTCACACTAATTGGCAGCTATTTATCAAATAAAACGATCCATTTAACGATCTAATTGAGCTTCGAAAGCATCATGTGCTAGGCACATATCAGCGACACAGTGATAAACCCAAGGGAACATGCTAAAGCCATTACAACTAGAAGTGGTAAGATACTTACTTCACCAGAGAAGCTTAAGGTGAGTAGGAAGGAAGCAGAAACAGAAAATACAGCAGCTACACCAGCAGAAGAAAAAGCTGCAGTAAATTCTAAAGAGCAAGATTCTGCACCTCCACAGAAGAAGTGGAATTTCTCTCGCTTTGAGAAACCCCCATATCCAGTGCAGACCAAGCAACAACTCCAGAAACAGCAGTTTGCCAGGTTCTTACATATGTTTAAGAAGTTACATATAAATATTCCATTTGCTGAGGCATTAGCCAATATGCTTAACTATGCAAAATTCATGAAGGAACTTCTGTCTAAGAAACATAAGCTACAAGATTGTGAAACAATAGCACTCACTGAGGAGTGCAGTGCAATAATTCAGAGAAAGCTTCCTCCTAAATTGAAAGACCCTGGAAGTTTTAATATCCCTATAGCCATAGGAAACATAAATGTAGGGAGAGCACTTTGTGATTTAGGGGCTAGTATAAACTTAATGCCATTGTCAATGTGTAAGTCCCTAGGGATATCTGAATTGAAACCTACTAGAGTTTCCTTGCAACTAGTAGACCGTTTTTTAAGGAAACCATCTGGGGTAATTAAGGATGTATTAGTTAAGGTAGATAAATTCATATTCCCTGCTGACTTTATTGTGTTAGATATGGAGGGTGAAAGTGAAATTCCTCTGGTTTTGGGAAGATCTTTCTTAGCCACTGCTAGAGCCTTAATATATGTAGAGCAAGGAAAGCTTGAATTAAGGATGGATAATGAATCTGTTGTCTTTAACGTACTTGATGCCATGAAGCATTGATGTGTTGCAAACACATCTTAGTTTTAGGATTTAATTTAATCAAATAGTTAGGAATTAGAATAGAATTAGTTAGTTTATTATTATTATTGTCTTTAAACTCAATTCATTACCATATGTGCAATTTCAGGTCAAAAAGAAGAGAATCAAGGCAAAAGAAAGAAGAAAACTGAGTTTAAGGTCTCGCGCAGATCGCGCCAGATCCCGAGCGAGTCGCGCCAAATGATAAATAACCAGCATCAGATTCGAACAAGTCGCGCAGTTAGCGCGGGACCTCATGCTAATAGTGCCAGATGCTAGAAAGCCAACCTGCCAACTCGAAGACCTCACGCGAACCGTGCCATAGCCACGCGAGTAGCGCCATTCATTCGAAGCCACTGCGCGGATCGCGCCAAAGCCGCGCCACCAGCGCCAGAAGTTCAGTATCAGGCCATTCAGCTCGAAGACTCCACGCGGTTAAAGTGGAGGTTCACGCGGTCAGCGCCAACCATTCGAACATGCCGCACGGATCGTGCGGGACTCCGCGCGGATCGCATGGAGAAGATCCTGTTTCCTTATTTAACTTATCTGTTTTGGGATTGAGCACTATTTTAGGCTTTATTACTGTAATTAAATCATTCTATAAATACAAAGCCTCTGAGGACTGAAGGGTATCATCCATTATCCATCTAAAAACCACATTCCATCATTCTAAACCTCTGGAAGTCAAGAATCAAGGTTAGGGTTTCAGCACAGTCATGTATTATTCAACAGCTTTGATTTTCTTGAAGCCTATGACAGGCTAAGTCTTTTATTGTGGGAAGGCCATGAACTGATGTGAACTCTTCTGTAATTTGACTGGTATTGAATAATAATGTTTTGATTGTTTTATTCTATTCTATTCTTATTTTCTATTCTTATTTGGAACTGATCACTTCAATTAAGTATCTAGGGTTAGGATTCGCAATGGGGACGTTGGGGTTCTAATTTCTGACCTGTTTAGAGTAACAGTTGTTCATCACCTAGGGATAGGGATGTGTGACTGCAGGAATTATGATATGGTCTTTTAAATGCTTAAACTGATAGATTTCACTAAGGAATTAGGTTTTCGATTTAGGTTAAAGGGTTAATTCACTAAGGGATTAGGGATTAACTAATCGAGAAAAGACTTATTTTCTGAACAATCATAACAAGAAACCCTTATGATATATTCTCTAAATGCTTAGTTTGACAGGATTGCTAAGGGATTAGGATTCTCGATCGAATTAAAGGGATAAGTCACTAATAACTTAGGATTTACGAGATTAGGAGAGATTTATCATTTGTGTAAATTAAACTAATAAACTAGTCAAGTGAAGGAGGTAGGAATCAAAGGGGATTGCGCCTGACCACAATTGCTCTTTCATTGGTAACTTCTTGATTTAATTTACTGCTTATTTAATTTCTGTTTTTAGTCAACAATCAATCAATCAATAACAACTTTCTTCAACAAATTCTGTTTTACTTTCAATCACATTGGCTTAATATTACTGTGAATTCACCCTAATCCCTGTGGAGAACGATACTCACTTACCTATTTTATTACTTGAAACGATCGGTGCACTTGCCGTAGTGTGCGTAAAATCGCAACAAGTTTTTGGCGCCATTGCCGGGGATTGGTTAACGAATTTTTACAGTAATTTTAATCTTGTGATTGGAATTTTTGTTACTAATTGCTTCTCTAAGTTTTATGCGAGGTTCAGTTAGTTCTGAGGATTTACAGTTTGATCCAGAAATAGAAAGAACAATCCGAAGGAGACTAGCTAGACAAAGAAGGAGAGAAGCTGAAAATTTTGACTTTGATTCACCTCCTGAATTAGAGTCTGAAGCAGAGATGGCTGAAGAACAACCTAATCAGCCAAGACGGAGACCGGAAGATGAACTAATGTAGGATATTCTAGCTCCCATGTTCACAAGACCCAACTCCAGTATTATGAGGCCACCAATACAAGCTAATCATTTCGATATCAACCCTTCATTGATAGCATTGGTGGAGCACAGTCAGTTTGGAGGAGAAGACTTTGAAGACCCACATGACTTCATTGACAGATTTCTCAGAATCTGTGATACTATCAGACACCAAGGGGTCTCAGATGATGCAGTGAGATTAAGCTTATTCCCTTTTGCTGTTAAGGGAAATGCATTGAGATGGCTGAACCGACAAATATCCAATAGCATCTCAACTTGGGAGGACTTAGTCTCAAGGTTCTTTGCAGAATACTTTTCCATGGATAAATATAATCGGTTGGTGAATGAAATCACCAATTTCACTCAGAATGGAAGAGAGTCCCTATGTGCTACTTGGAACAGATTCCAAGAACTAATCAGGAGATGTCCACAATATGATATGCCTGTAGGTAGGCAGGTACGTATATTCTTTAATGGTATGACTCCTGAAACTCGTATGATCGTGAATGTTGCAGCAGGGGGTATTATAAGGTCTAAAACAGCAGCTCAGACATATGAGCTTATTAATTCTTTGGCTCGGAATGAGAACGAAAGCATAACACATCAGCCAAAGAGAGAACCAACTCAGCTGTCCACTAACGATGCGATGCTTGCAGAACAGAAAATTTTGGCACATCAACTAGCCAAATTGACTGAAAAAATTGATAAATACAAGTTTCTGCAGCCCAAGTGGCAGCCAGCCAACCACATGTTATCTGTGAGTACTGCCAAGGTGAGCATGAGTCTAATGTTTGCCCTATTCTTGTTGGAGCTGACCCTGTGCAGGTTAATGGAGTTTGGAATGAACAGAGGCAGCAGCAGCCTTATCAGAGAAACTACAATAATTTTGCTCCAAGAAACAACTATCAAATGAAATTTCAAGGAGGTGGCCTAGACTACAAGTCTAACAACTACTTGCAGCCCCCTCCCATTCCCAACAAGGAGCCTTCGGAACTTGAAAAAGTAGTGTTGCAGCTGTCAAAAACAACAATAGAATTTATAGCTGAAACAAGAGCTCACAGAACAAACCAAGATGCTTCCATCAGAAATCTAGAAAATCAAATTAGTCAGCTTGCAAAATAGCTGGCTGAGAGACCACAAGGCCAGTTCCCAAGTGATACAGTGATAAACCCAAGGGAACACACCAAAGCCATCATGACTAGAAGTGGTAAGGTATTGACTACACCAGAAAAACCTGAGGTGAGTAGAAAGGAAGCGGAGATGAAAAATGCAGCAGCTGAACCATCAAAAGAAAAAGCTGCAGAAAATTTAGAAGAGCAGAATTCTGCACCTCAACCAAAGAAGTGGGACTTTTCTCACTTTGAGAAGCCTCCATATCCGGTGCAGACCAAACAACAACTTCAGAAGCAGCAATTTGCCAGGTTTTTAGATATGTTTAAGAAGTTACATATCAATATACCATTTGCTGAGGCATTAGCTAATATGCCCAATTATGCAAAATTCATGAAAGAACTTCTATCTAAGAAACATAAGCTGCAAGACTGTGAAACCATAGCACTCACTGAGGAGTGCAGTGCAATAATTCAAAGGAAACTTCCCCCTAAATTGAAAGATCCTGGGAATTTTAACATCCCTATAGCTATAGGAAATATAAATGTAGGGAGAGAACTTTGTGACTTAGGTAGGGGCTAGTATAAATCTCATGCCATTATCTATGTGTAAGTCCCTAGGCATATCTGAACTTAAACCAACTAGAGTGTCCTTACAACTAGCAAATAGGTCCTTAAGAACACCTTCAGGGGTGATTGAGGATGTTTTAGTAAAGGTAGACAAATTTATATTTCCTGCTGATTTTATTGTGTTGGACATGGAGGATGAAAGTGAAATCCCTCTGCTGTTACAAAGGTCTTTCCTAGCCACTGCTAGGGCCTTAATAGATGTAGAGCAGGGAAAGCTTGAGTTAAGACTGAATGATGAATCTGTTGTATTCAGTGTATTTGATGCCATGAAACATCCAGCTGATGAACATGATTGTTTTAGGCTAGATGTGTTGGATAATGTTATTTGTGCAGGTATTACAGCAGGTTTAAAAGCAACTAA
>PYAF01000893.1:44886-57291 GCA_007407185.1 Glycine tomentella
AGTGTCATTGAAGCTTTGATTTGAATTGATCATACTCAGCATGATGATTTTAGGGCTGTGGATTGTAGTTCAGTTTGATCATTGAACCTTGCTTATTCTTGAAATTCTTTCTGTTGCTGGGGACAACAACTTTCAAATCTGGGAATTGTTTGATGTGTTGCAAACACATCTTAGTTTTAGGCTAGTTTTAGGTTATTATGTAGTTAAATAGTTAAGAAAATAGGTTAGAATTAGTTTAATTATTGATTATGTTTAATTTTATCTCAATTCATTACCATTATTGTATTTCAGGGCTAAAAGGAGGAGAAACAAGACAAGAAAAGAAGAAAAGCAAATCCAAGGTCTCGCGCGGATCGCGCCAGATCCCGCGCGAGTCTCCCCATTATAGAAAATCCAAGCTTCAGCACGAACAAGCCACGCAATCTGTGCCAGGAGCCATGCTAACTGCGTCATCAATTCGAAAGCTCCACGCAGATAGCGCCAAATGCCGCGCGATCTGCGCCAAATGCCGAGTATCAGCCTTTCAACTCGTGGACTCCACGCTATCAGCGTGGAGTTTCACGCTACTAGCGCCAGTCATTCGAATCTACTGCTCGATCAGCACGAGATTCCGCACGATCTGCGCGACGAAGATCCTGTTGCCTGATTTAAAGTTATCTGTTTTGAAAATTGGCACAGTTTTAGGCTTTGTTACTCTAATTAAACTTATCAATAAATACAAGGCCTCTGGGACTAAAGAAAGTTTCCTGGGAATCACTGCACATCATACTTCATCATTTAAACCTTTGAAAATCAAGAATCATGGCTAGGGTTGCAGCAAAATCATGTATTATTCAACAGCTTTTGTGTTCTTGAAGCCTATGGCAGGCTAAATTCTATATTGTGGTTAGGCCAAGAACCGATGTGAACTTCTCTGTAACTTGACTGGTGATGTGTTGCAAACACATCTTAGTTTTAGGGTAATTTTAGGTTATATTTTAGTTAAATGATTAGGAAAATAGTTAGAATTAGTTAAGTTTATTATATTATTGTCTTTAAACTTATTTCAATACCATTTGAGCAATTTCAGGCCAAAAGAGGAGTCCAAAGGAAAGAAAAAGAAGAAAACAAAGTTTTAAGTCCCGCGCGGATCGCGCCGGTATCCACGCGGATCGCGCCAAGTGCAGGATTGAAGGCATCAGTCTCGAAGATCCCACGCTATCAGCGTGGGAGTCCACGCGATCAGCGTGAAGAAGCCGCAAGCACAGCGCCAACCGCGCCAGAAGCCGCGCCATCAGCGCCATGAACACAAGCCAGGCCAATTGATTCGACCAAACCACGCGGATCGCGCCCAAACCACGCGAGTAGCGCGGGAAGCCCTGCATCAAGATTGAAGATTCGAATAACTCGCACAGGTCGCGCCAAGGCCGCGCTACTAGCGCCACAGGAGACCAGAATCAGCCAATTTGCCTCGAACACTCCACGCTGTTAGCGTGGAGCCCGCGCTATCAGCGCCGTGCTTTCGAACAGCCCGCGCGGATCGCGCGGGATCGTGCGCGGGTCACGCCAGAGAGATCTCTTGCCTGAATTAAAAGATTTGTTTCGAATTTGGCATAGACTATGGGCTTTCTTACTGTAATTAAAGGATTCTATGAATATTAAGTCTCTGAACAGAGCTAGGGAGATTTCCTCTGCATCCAGAATAGCCAGAATATACATTGTCCATTCCTTCTTCATCATCCAAAAACCCTAGAAATCAAGAATCAAGCTGAGTGTCTGCACAACAATGAATGATACTACTGCTTTGATATTCTTGAGGCATATGGCTGGCTAAACATTGTATTGTGGGAAGGCCATGAACTGATGAAAATTCCTCTGTAATTTGACTGGTATTGAATAATATGTTTTGATTGCTTTATTCTTTTCTGTTCTTAAATTCTATTCTTATTTGAATTTGATCACTTCAATTAAGTACTTAGAGTTAAGATTCGCAATGGGAACGTTGGGGTTCTAATGTCTGACTTGTTAAGAATAACATTCATTCATCACCTAGGAATAGGGATGCGTGAGTGCAGATTTTATAATATGACCTTTGAATGCTTAAACTGATAGATTTCACTAAGGAATTAGGTTTTGAATTCAGGTTAAAGGGTTAATTCACTAAGGAATTAGGGATTAACTAATATAGGAAAGGCTTATTTTCTGAACAATCATAACAGGAACCCACATGATATAGTCTTTAATTGCTTAGTTTGACAGAATCGCTAAAGGTTTAGGGTTCTCGATCGAATTAAAGGGTTGAATCGCTAGTTATCTAGGATTTACGAATATAGTAGAGATTTATTATGTGTGCACATTAAGTTGACAAAACAGTCAAGTGAAAGAGGAGGACTCAGAAAGGGATTGTGCCTGACCACAATTATCTTTCCATTGGTAACCTCTCCAATTTATTTACTGCATTTATTTACTTTCTGTTTTTGCACTCAACCAACCAATCAATCAAACATTTCTTGTGTAATTTTCTGTTTGAAGTTCAATCACATTCGTTAATATTACAGTGGAATTACCCCAATCCCTGTGGAGAACGATACTCACTTACCTAACTTTATTACTTGAAAACGATCGGTGCATGAGGCTTCCATTGTTGAAAGATATGTTGCTGAAGAAAGTATTGAGTTTTGTTCTGAATACATGGATGCACTTAAACCTATTGGCATTCCACATACCCGTCATGAACTGTCAGCGGGAGGTAAGGGTACACGGGGATACAACGTTGTCATATTCAGTAGACAGAAGATTTCACAAGCACATTGTATGTTTTGAATAACACCAAAGAGGTCTTGCCTTATATTGAAAGACACAAACAATATTTGAAAGACGCTCACCCAAGAATGAGCACTATGAAGTTGTTGCAAGAACATAATAGAACTTTTGTTAGCTGGTTTAAAGACCAAATACTTCTACATGAAAGTGCATCGAAAACGTTAAGACTGTTAGCTGTTGGTTCAAGTCTCAATGTCCACACTTGGAAGGGATACGACATCAACAACTATTCCTTCTACACAAAAGGACAAGACGAACATAGTAATGTACAGAACAGCGGGGTTAGTGTTGACGCAACATCTGAGCATTTTTGTGGTGCATCTAACAACAACCCAATTCATGCTACAATGCCTTACTTTGGATTCATTCAAGAGATATGGGAGCTTGATTATACTGCATTCAGGGTGCCTGTGTTCAAGTGTTAGTAGGTCAACGGTAACACTGGGGTTCATGAAGATCGGTTTGGATTTACATTAGTTGAACTTGATAAGGTCAGTTACAAGGATGAGCCTTTTATAATGGCTGAACAAGCAAGACAGGTCTTTTATATCGAAGATCCTTCTAATGCAAGATTTTCTATGGTTTTACGTGGAAGACCATGGGGCGCAAGTCACCAGCATGAAGCAAGTGCTGTTGATATTGGTGACATCCCTGCTTTTGCAACACATATGCCTTCCGTTATTGAAGACCAAGAAGTTGACGATGAACATGCAAATCGTGTTGACCATGATGAAGGCTTTTGGGAGAAAAATAAAACATAACTGCAACATAATAAAGTAATTGTTTTATCTACCACAATCACAAACAAATTACAATAGTTTTGAATTTACTACATTCACTATACACCAAATATATTGTTGTTATCACTTATGTATTTTATTGGTTTAACTTATGTTTTGCAGATTGATGGCAACACCGCCTATGTCCCCTCCCAATACAAACACATGTTCTAAATCCACATCTACGAGGAGTAGATAGTCTACCAAGCTAAGAAGGTTGACTTTGAGAACCTTGAACGAGCCAAGGCCAACGGTAACTGTCAACCATGCTACTGGGAGAGCATTAGGCGATAACAAAGAGATGTTCCACAGCTACCTTGGGGTCGTTGTAAGGGAGAAGATTCCTATTACACATGCCTATTGGAAAGATGTCCCAGCCTCCCTAAAGGATCTAGTATGGGATGACATATTGGTATGTATGCTTACTAATGGGGTCTTTACTTGGGTGAAACTAAATTGATAAACACTTTTAAATCAATTAATGTGTTTTGTCACATGTTGTTGCAGGCTAAATTTGATATCCCCGATGTTGCAAAAGCAAAGAAGAAGGTTATCGCGTCTGTGGGCACAAGATGAAGACAATTCAAGTCTTCTTTAACAACTAAATACATATATGCTAACCCCAACAACAAACGTAAAGACGATCCCTCACTTGTGTATGGTCTGGACACAGAGACATGGAGCGAGTTTGTTGCAAGCCGGACATCTATAAATTGGCAGGTTAGATACATATTGAATTTTTTGGACATCAATGACATGAACTTGTCAATGATATGCCATTGATAGCTGACATTACCATTAATATTTGAGTTGACAGGGAATTAGGAAAAAGGCCCAAGAAACTCAAAAACATAATGATTGCCCACACGTATTGTCTCGGGGGGGCTATGATAAACTTGAAAAGAAGCTTATGGAGGAGAAGATTAAAAAACGGCAAGAAGATATGATGAATACTAAAGATTCATCATCTGTTGTTTATCCTCCATCTCCAATTCCAAGATAGATGAAGTGGAAGATGGCCCGAACTAAAAAATATGGAAAAATGACATTTGACGCTGCACAACAAATAGCTGATAAAATAGTTAGTATATACTTTTCATTATGTTGTTACATTTACATGCATAACATTTCAGATTAACTTACTTAATGATGTAATGGTTGCAAGACGCTTTAGAGGAACAAATGACACAAGGGGGATTTGTTCCCCGAGGTCAACATGACATACTAAATGTTACTATCGGAAAACCAGAGCATCCAGGTCGTGTTAGGGGAGTAGGCTCTGGTGTGACAATCAGCCAATATTTTGGATGCAATTCAGGTGAGTCTAGTAATATGTCTGTGTCAATGACACCTGACCAAATGGCTGTAGTATTGCAGAAGTTTAAGGATGATTGGAAGCGAGAGTTGAAGGAAGAAATAAAATTAGAGTTGTCTCAAATGGCCTCACCAAGTTCAGACCAAGTTGAGGTAGACATGGGAAAGTTAGTTGCCCGAGTGAGCACAAAAGGGAGTTGTGCATAAAAGCCAGCCAATGTATTTGTTCAAGAGGATGCTAATGATGGTATGTTGTGCATGTGGTTGTATATTCAATGTAAAGGTTCTACACGCCTTGTCGCATTGGGAAAAGCATGTGCCGGGGGCTCCACCATTCACAACATAGCCTATGCAGATGATGTCGTAAAGGTAAGTATTGACAAAATATATGATGCGGACGTGCAAGTTCCACGTCCCACATCAGAGATTAAGTTCGTAAGAGACACCGTTAACACATTTGTTGCATGGCCCGCACATCTTGTTAAGCCAGTGTCACAGAAGGTACAATAACTATATTTATGAAATTCAGGATATTATGCTTTATTTTATGCAAGTCATTGGTTAACATAACAACATGGATAACAACGTCATGTTTGTCAAATGTAGGAATAAGATAATTCTCAAAAAAAGGTGGTGGGAGATGACACTACTCCAACTCAATTTGAAAAAGAAGTTGATGCCATGGAAGATTTGGTTAACATCCTACCTGAATTGTATTATAATCTTGTTGCTGTGCCGTGGGAAGGGTCAAAATTTGGGTTGGCAGATGTTAAATCCATGTTGTTCATAACGTTTTCTAATGTGAATGAAATTATAGCTGGCAACAAGTGTCTCAACATATCAGTAATGCAGTTGTGGATAAAGTAAGTACATGTGCACTGAATATCTTGTCACCATAAGTTATAATTTGTAGACCTTACAAATATTTGTGTAACAAATATAAATGTTAAATAGGTTAATGATGGACTGGACTTCATCATTGGGTGTAACCTCGGTGTATGCATATTTTGAGCCTCAGTCGATACACAATCCAAAGGACAGACGTGCACAATGTCAACAATACATTGAAAAATGGATGGAGGATTCACAAAGAGAGTTGTACTTGGGAGCATACCTTAATCAGTAAGTTTATACTACATGGTTTACAAAAATTAAAATGTACCTCCTAACTATGAGTATTAATTTAAAAAATGCAGGGCTCATTGGCAGCTATTTATACTGTCTTCGATGAAGGACACTGTCGTATGGATGTGTTCGTTGCGTAAGAAGGCCGATGTTCACATAAAGGCCATAATTAACAAGTAAGTTGTTGACGACATCATACATTTAATGAATGTCAAGGCCTATTTAAACTCTTCACTGTTCATGTTAACCATAATTATGATGTTGGACTAAATAAATCAGTGCAATGAAGACGTTGAAGACCAAGAGAGACGATAAAGCTAATACATCGGCACCTAATTGGATTGAGTTAAAGGTTAGTGTTTCAAACAACGCTATGTAACCATCAATGATATTGCCAAGTTTTTTTACATGTAAACAATATCAGCTGTTTGTTGATGAATTTAGAGCCATGTTCTACCCGGAGGATATGAGTGTGGGTATTATGTAATGTATTGGATCTGGAACATAGTTATTGGGGGTTTGAAGGATGATTAGAGCAAGGTATAATTAAAACTTAACCCATTATGATTCTTCAATTACAATTTTTCATATACAATTGTGATTTACATTAAACTACTTTGAATTGATCCATGTTAATGTTGCAGTGGTTTTCCGATGGAACACCGTTGGATTGTGACCAAATTTCTACAATTTGCAAGCAATGGGCAGCATATTTGTTGGAAGTTAGACCAATTAGCGATTCTGAATTGTAGTTAGCGTGCTGCTTGTAACACCCCGTAGGCCTCCGACGTGTTATCATTCATAATATCAGTTTAACGTTTAAAACATAGTTTATAAAACTTAGCGGAAGCACAGAATCGCTTTTCTTGATACATTATGTATGAAATAACATCAAAGTCACACACAAAACACAAAAGGCACACCCCTGCTGATCCAGTTTCTCATAACATAAACCATAAAGACAGATACTAACAGAGTTAGGCAGATTCATCAGAGATACAACAGCTATACTCAGGAGAATAGGTCTCATATACATATCGTAATGGTTCTGTACAAATATACAACAAGGTTCACACCTCAGAGGGTATACAGAACTATACATCAACATCTGGTGTACATACACACCATCCCTTATCAAGGGTACAGCAAATAAGCAAAATAATCCAAAAATGAGCCTACAAGCTCCATCTGCTGCTATCAGCCAAGCAGAAACGTCTCTACTCGGGCCTCCTGCCCTGAGACTGCTCTCTTCGTCCGGAAGAGTCACCTGAAAAGTATAATTCCCCACACGGGGTGAGATAACAAATCTCAGTAAGCTCAGGGTCCATGGAGGCTTCTCCTCCACCCTGGCCCACTTCCATAATACATACATCAGGCAATCACAAGCAAATGGCCCACTGGCCTGGCCCTCTGGCCCTCATAACAACGTAAATATAGCATACGAACATGGCGGAGCTACCTCAACGCCTGGCGGAGCTACCTCAACGCCTGGCGGAGCTACCTCAACGCCTATATCAGTGGGAGTCCGGAACTCGCACCTGTGCCATCCCATTGGGTGCTAACCCTTCGCATGGATGCACAACATATAGTACCTCCGAGAATAGAAGGAGCTACCTCAACTTCTAATCCCCTGACCTGTGGGAATCAATCCCCTGGGAGCTACCTCAACCAAGAGCCAGCCATGCTAGGAGGAAAACCATCTCCTAGGGAGGTCCATATCTATCTAGTGGCCAACAGATCTATCACAATCATATCACAGCACAATCAAGAACATATGCATACATATATCATTATGAGGATGCAACTACCAATGCATGCATCATGAAATGACCACCACTCCCCCGGAGTGTGGTGTGGCACACAAGATGGGAACTCATTCCCCAGGGACACTGAACTTACCTGGTAAGGTCTCAGTCAGCAATTCCTTCCCAGGTCTGTGGCTCCCGCCACCAAAAGTCTCAGTATCAAGGCCTAACCAAGGCATATGCATCTCATATCAAATCCAGACCACAGACATGGAATTCACAATATATATATATATATATATATATATATATCATACAGAAATCCCCTATCCTAGGGTTCAATGCCAACTCAGCCTACACTAGGCTGCTCTAAGACCACTCAAGGTCCATCCGGATGGAATACAATCCATCTGAGTCATTCTAGACTCGCTACACATATACATAATCTAAGCTTTACTCAGCCTCACAATTCAATTGTTATCAGAAAGGGCTGAGGTCCACTCAAAGCCCTGCTCTACTAGCCTCTCAGCTCAGAGCATCACAATCAAGGCCCTAGCCTATCAGAGAACCACCAACAAGTGACTCTACATAAGTCACACAGGCATATACAGAGCCAAATTCAAACATCATCAATAATGATGATTCAAGGTTCTAACTTCCTCAGAACAGTCCTCTGAGTATAAGACTCTACAGAGTCCGAGCCTAATAACGGCTCTAACACCTCCAAAAACACCCCTCAAGATAACCCCAAAACCCCTGAATCCAAAACACAGAATCAACAGTTAGAGCTCGAGTTTCTTACCTCTGTGATGTTCAGAAACACCAGGGACTCGCTTTCCCTAGGGTAGATCGCTCAATCGAGGCCTCCTTCGCCTTCAAACTCCGAGCTCTCAAGGGTTCTCTCAGGGAAATCCAATCTCACATTCTCTCAGCTAATCTCAGAAATTGATCGGGGTTTTACTCTCCTTTCGGGGCTCTAATCACTTTCTCAGTTGGGTCGGAGGTGTTTAGATGAACGATGGAGAAGATACAAAGCTCAATAGCTCATCAATGGCTGCTCTCTCTCTCTCTTCCTCTCCATTTCCGTCCAAATGACCTTATATTTATAGGCCTGCCCGAAAGCCCCACGCGACTCGCGCCGTTTCATTCGGGCCTTCCACGCGACTCGCGTGGATTCCACGTTACTCGCGTGGAGCCCCAGAGGAAAAACATGATTCCTGGCCACTTTCCACACGACTCACGTGGATCTTCACGTTACCCGCGTCATATTCTCGGCCAGCCCACGCGACTCGCGTGAACATTCAAGTCACTCGCGTGGCATGGCAGAGCCATCTGCCCTATTTTACACATATGGCGCGTGTCGCGCCGCACCCCAAGTGGGTCGCGCCATATGCCAGAACAACCTTTCCCATGTCTTTTCACTCTTTTTCTCTAATACTCTCAAGCATACTATTTTCCTTAATCAAGAGCTTAACTACTTGCTTAAAATTCAAGGTATTACACTGCTATATTTTGATAAATGTTGATGCTGTATAAGTTGGTTATGGACAATATTTTAAACATTCTGCTTCGTTTGAAATAGTTGAATGCGATAATTGCATTATTGTATTATTGTAGTCTCTCTTTCTTGCTGTCACACACATATGCCATGAGAGTTACAACTATTATTTTATGTATGTTGTTAACTGGTTTTGTAATTCATTTGTATGAAGACAGTGTGCCAAAACGTCTGACACAATGCTTTCTCAACTAAATGACTTGAGTGGTTCAATGAAGTTTCTATTCACTTCATTCTTGCTATTAATAATATATAGGATTCACTATTCAGAGGTGTGGGTATTAGAAGAGTAGATTTTTACTTAGTAATTTTTGACTGAATTAGGATTGTGTTATTACCAACATAGGAGAGACACAAAGAATGACATTATTTTGGGTTTTATTGATATGTAAGATATTCTGAAAGGGATTATGCTTTGGAAATATGGAAGCTTCTTGACCCCGAGACACATCTTAAAGGTTCTAAGCAATTCCTTAATCGACACAATATTGAAATGAAACTTAATTTGAAAAGTTATATACCCTTCTAGTCTTTTTTTTGTATGTCTTATTGATTGTGTAACAAATATAAAGGGCACAAGTTTGTTTTTGTTGGTAATTTGCTTTTTTATGTCTTATTCATTCTTATAGTGGTAATTTCTTGTTGTTGTTATTCATTTATGTATGGAATAATTTTCAGGGTCCCGAAAATGTTTAGTAAAATGATTTCCAAGATGGTGTGTGCCATCCCAAAATGGCAATGGTGATTGATGATCGGTCAAAGGTCTGGGTAGACAAGGACCAGCCTAAGGTTCAAGTTGTGCCTACCTTTACTCCTTATTATGCTCCTCAGGCAGTGGTGCAGGTTTAGGTATATTATTGCATTTTTTATTTTATTTTAATTAAGCATGGTAATGATGCAGACTTTAGTATATTGTTTTCTTTATTAGACGGCCAATGCTGTTGTGTGGATACCAATTGATAAAGACCTAGTATCTTTCTACAAAGAATAACATATTTCTGACTAGCCTAACTTCGAAGGTCTGCACCTTCTAATGGCTAAAGGTTCACAATTCTCTGACAAATGACAACATGTTCTCTCCAACTTACTCACTCTAATTATCCCAATGTCCAACTAACAAACTAACTAACTGACTCTAATTATTCTACTATGTATGTAATGGGTATCCGAGCTATCATAAGTAATTGCTAATGGGGTTACAAACAAAAATCATCTGCAAAGAGAAAGACCGTGTTCTAAATGAATTTTCTGAAAAATTGGTTTATGATGATGATTTACAATGGCTAGAGATGTCTACTTAAATTCTGATGTAAACATCTTTGATGGTCCCCTAAGTGCTATGTATGCAGATGTGGCTAGACAGGTTACCTTCATGCCAATTGACTCCTCTATAGAATGGCCTACTATTGTTTCTATTACTTTAGTGTTGAAACTCGAAAGTAATCTATGCTATGGTATTGATTTTGGTCATCTTATGTTTAGAAGTGATGACTGTTAAATGGATTGTTGTAATTATCAGATCCTTCCTATAGCAGATGCACTTCTCTCTTCTTATAGTTCTGCATATAGAGTACTTAAGGCTTTCCTTTTACATTTAAATGCTGATTTTAACTTTTCAATTGTTACCTCACCACCTTGTATATCAGTTATCACACTTCCATCCAATGACTCGTCTGTTCCTGATTCTTTCCTCTCAAGGAGAAGCAGTTTCTTGTGTAGCTGATGTACACTCTCCAAAGAAGTGGGTGCGTCAGGAACTTTTTCTTCCTTATTCTTATTAAACTCCAATAAAGAAGGCAAATGGTTATTTACTGTTGGCATTTGCATCCTCAAACACCATGTGGCTTCCCTTGTTTTATTCATTCTCCTTTTCATCCTGATGATGATCAAGCACAATATCCGATATGCTGTGATCTTCATCAGTCTGTACACCAACCCCGTGCTCCGAATTCTGTTTTTGGTCATACTCCAAAACATTGACAGAAGGCTTGATCAGAATGCAAGGAGGGTAGAATCTGTTGTCCAAGTTGACACCACAGCAAGAACAACTCAAACCCTCTTCAACCTTCACAATTGCCTTGTCAATAGCATCTTCAGCACCCTCATCCTGAATCATACCTATCTGCTTCATCCATGGAACGAAACCAAAACTCTGACAGAGTTTGACATAATCTGGTTGGGACGAGGATGAGCAATTCTCACACATGTCTTGTGGCTCATCCAGTTTGTGATGATTGGAGCAGAACCCCAGTTTGGAAATCTCAGAGGCATGAACTTCACACACAAGATCTTTGCAACAACTCTTGTACTTCCCAGGCTCTAGGATGTAATCGATTCTGGTGCACCATATGCAAGGCCTTTTGAGGCCAAAGTAATCTGCAAACTTTATGATTAGATAAGAGAAAAGAGAGTTAAGGACCAGGAGGATGATCAGAATCCATTCTAGGATGGCATAGACTAGAACAAGGGTGAGTTTGTTGGTGTTTCTGTGCAACATGGTTGCAAACTTGTTGGCAACCATGGTTGGTGTTCTGTTTTTTTGATATGTTCAAAGAAAGGTTTACCTGGAATATCAAATTGGAACCTAAGCAAGTATTGGAATGAGAGACACAAAAAAAGGTTTAAGGGAAAGAGAGTTTTCAGAGAACATGTCAAAACTATATTTTGGGTGTGTAATGCATGAGAGATAGAGACAGAGACAGAGACAGAGAGAGTAGAAAAGAAGTAGATAGCAAGTGGTTTTATTTAGACTGACTGAGAAAAAGGCGATTTGAATTGAATGGAATGATAACCAAAGAGGACTAAGGTAAGGGGGGAAATGAAATGTTCTTGAGTCAAAGAAAATAAAACAATTTTGTGTATATTTTTTGTAACCATTATGTATGGTGTAACACCCCATATTCTCTGTATCTGTGCATTCTCTTATAAATATGCATTACTAGATAAATGACATAAATGTCCTCAGATATTTTTGAAAATGCCCAAAATGTCCTTGGATAATTTTACAAATGACATTTAGGTCCTTAGGGTAAAAGACCAAAATACCCCTAACATTTGTCCAAATGACCAATATGTCCTTATA
>PYAF01000894.1:0-13826 GCA_007407185.1 Glycine tomentella
CATCAGGTGAATTCTTTCCTTATTCTTTGATGGTGTAACATTCTTGGTTTGAATTTCTGTGTATTTGTTCCATTGTATTTTGGTTTTCTTGCAAGTGTAGAGATAGTGTTTCTCTAAGGTCAGCTGAGTAGTGTTCTCAGTGTGGGTATTAGCTTCTAAGGATCTAATAGGGTTTTAGATCTCTGAACTTCATCTAGGGCTGATGAAGAGGAGCTTGTAAATTGCTTGTAAGGATTGTTGTTGATATAGTGGAACTCTACTCTAGTATTGAGTAGAAGAAACTGGATGTAGCCTCATAGGTTTTGAGGTGAACCAGTATAAATCTTGTGCTCTTTCATTTACTGCATGTTTGATTAATTCTTAGTTTAATTTCTGAAAATTAATTTGGTTGTTAAGGCATTACAAATCTTGGAGGGTGTTTGAATAAAGTTTTCTTCATTGGTTTTTTGATAAAGATCCAAAGGAAAATTAAACTCTGATATTTTACTTGGAAAGAAATTTTGAATTTACCAAGGCTAACCAATTCACCCCCCTCTTGGTTAAGTGTGAAGTGTTCCTTCATTTTAATAGAAGTCGCCCAACCCGCATACGTCATGGTGATCTTGGTGGCCGAGGACTGGAGGAGGCCTATCATCAATTACCTAGAGCAAGGGATACTACCAGATGATGGAATAGAAGCGAGGAAGCTACTTTGAGATGTTGCCATGTACACAATAGTTGATGGTGAATTATACCGCAGAGGCCTCCACACTCCAATGATGTTATGCCTAAACCCCAACCAAGCCGAGTACATACTTACAGAAATACATGAAGGCATTAACGGCCAGCATATGGGTGCAAGAGCTTTAGCATTGAAAGCCCTGCGTGCCGGATACTTCTGGCCAACGATGAAGGCGGACGCAGTAGGACATGTAAAGAAGTGTGACAGCTGCCAAAGGCACGCAAGGATACTTATGGTCACCACCAGCCGAGTTAACAACGATCATGGCACCTTGGCCTTTTTACAAGTGGGGAATGGACCTTTTAGGACCATTTAAGGCATCAGAGGGTCAAATGAAATGGTTAATAGTGGTCGTCGATTACTTTACGAAATGGATCGAGGTCGAGGCCTTAACCACCATCACCTCGGCCCGAGTCCAAAAGTTTTTCAAGCGCATCATAATAGCAAGATTTAGGATTCCAGCAGAAGTCGTCACATATAACAGGACACAATTCATGGATAAGAAGTTCCAAGAAATGATGACCAGGTTCCACATAAAGCACCACTTCTCATCTGTGGAACATCCACAGTCCAACAGTCAAGCTGAAGCGGCAAACAAAATTATTCTAGATGGGCTGAAAAAGCAGATGCACGAAGCCGGCCCAAACTGGGTCGAACAGCTTTATTATGTCTTATGGGAACATAGAACCACGGTCCAAATAGCTACTCAAGAGACCCCCTTCAGAATGACGTACGACTGCGAAGCAATGATACCCGTGGAGATCGGCCAACCATCGTGGAGAATACAACATGCGTTTCACACAAGGGAGGCTCACAACAATGCAGCGTTAGCCGTCGAGCTAGATCTGATAGAAGAAGTCCGGATTACGGTACACCACCGAGATCTCCACATGAATCGTATGACAGCTCGTAAATTCGATAAAAGAATAAAGCCGAGGTCCTTTGAAAAAGGCGACCTCGTGTTACGTTGAGCTGATATTGGGAATAAGAATGCTCGGGACAGGAAGCTAGCATCCAACTAGGAAGGACCATACCGAGTCATGCAAAATCTCGGGCAGGGAGCGTACATGCTAGAAACCCTTGCAGGAAAGGACGTGAAGCGCACTTGAAATGCTGACAAGTTGAAAATCTATTATAGCTAAAAGTTCCTATCTGCAATGACCATGTGTTTCTCCTTAATTTATTTTATAAGCCGGGATCCGATATGTTGACCCGTGTAAATCTTTCATGGAGATCATGGATTAATATTTTAGATTTCCATTCATGTGTTTCTTCTTAATTGATTTTATAAGCCGGGATCCAATATGTTGACCTGTGTAAATCTTTCATGGAGATCATGGATTGATATTTTAGATTTTCATTCATGTGTTTCTTCTTAATTGATTTTATAAGCCGGGATCCGATATGCCAACCCGCGTAAATCTTTCAGGGAGATCATGAACTAATATTTGAAGTTTCTATTCATGTGTTTCTCAGTAATTGATTTTGAAAGCCGGGAATGTAATGCCCGTGTAAATCTGTCATTGAGATCATGAACTTATGTAATTATCTTCAAAGAATATCAATAAAAATCCTTACACTACTACAATCGGAACAAACGACGACGGTTCTAGAACACATACGATGACGGTTCTAGAACCGTCATTTATGCGCGTGTCGTTGTAAGTTAGACCTTTCGACGACGGTTCTAAAAACTGTCTTCGTATTCCCCATTTTATTTTATTTTTTTATTTTTTACGAAGACAAACAAAGATGGTTATTTCATAAACTGTCTTTGTAAGGGGTGTTACAAAGACGGTTTTGCTACAACCGTCTTTGTTTCTCCTAATTTTAATTTTTTTTTATTTAAAAAGTAGATACAAAGACGGTTTTTGCAAAAATCGTCTTTGTAGGTGAACTTACAAAGACAGATTTTAGAAAAATCGTCTTTGTTTCTCCTAATTTTATTTTCTTTATTTTTTTAAAAAGTAGATACGAAGACGGTTTTTCAAAAAATCGTCTTTGTAGGGGAACTTACAAAGACAGTTTTTAGAGAAACCGTCTTTGTTTCTCCTAATTTTTTTTTTTAAAAAGTAGATACGAAGACGGTTTTTCCAAAAACCGTCTTTGTAGGGGAACTTACAAAGACAGTTATTAGAAAAATCGTCTTTGTTTCTGTTATTTTATTTTTTTAATATATTTAAATGGTAGATACGAAGACGGTTTTTACAAAATCGTCTTTGTAGGTGAATTTACAAAGACAGTTTCTAGAAAAATCGTCTTTGTTTCTGCTATTTTTATTTTTTTTATTTATGTAAAAGGTGGATACGAAGACGATTTTTGAAAAAACCGTCTTTGTAGGTGATATTACAAAGACAGTTTTTATAGAAACCGTCTTTGTTTCTCCTAAATTTATTTTTCTTATTTTTTTACAAAGTAGATATGAAGACGATTTTTCTAAAAACCGTCTTTGTAGGTGAACTTACAAAGACGATTTCTAGAAAAACCGTCTTTGTTTCTCCTAATTTTTTTTTTACGTATCATTTTCTTTTATGCACCTGGTAAAAAAGTAAATACAACATACCAATATTATAAAAGCAATTTATTATATTCAACCTAGCAATATACAAAGTCACCAATGTAATTGTCAACCACAAGATCAATGAAATAGTTACCAGCAAAAAATTGTATTATAATTACATGACAGTATTCTACAACAACAATTTTGAATGGCAATTTTGCCAAGGTTGCGTAGTTTTTCCCTAAAGACATAAACTGGCTGGCACCAACAGCAGTGCCACTCAAATGAAAATGAAATTCAGCATCTGACACTCATCAGTGATCACTTGCCTGAGCAACCAGAATCATGTAATTGCACTTCACCTGAAATTATATTTATCCAATTAGAATGTGTAAACCTATTAATTAATATAATCTTCATGTTCACTTTGCACTTGAATACGTAGCTAGATGCAATGTATATGAATATAAGAAGGCTTAATAATAGATGCTCTAAGAAACATTTTTTTTAACACATTGCATGTTTATGATTATTTGAAATTTATTTAAAACTACAAAATCCAATTAAAAAAACAAAAAAGCAAATGGATTTGTCATTAGATCCAGTAAATAACAACATGGTCAAGGCATCACAATATATCAAGAAAAGCTAGCGGAATGCATCTGCTAATGCAAAACTTAAAGGAATCAAGAGTGGCAAAAGCCTAGCTAGGAACCAAGAGAATCAGATATTTAAGGGCACTTTAATAAGAAACCTGAAATTTGTCTTGGTAACTAGATAAGAAATTTGACAAATATATGCAGTAACTATATAAAGACATGTGCATTTCACAGGTGGCACAAAATTTGTAGCTAATTTTAAAAGACTTGATAATTTAAGATACGTAAAAAAAATTAAAAAATATAATTTTATTACTAACATGGTCTAATATAATTGATAGATAATTAAGTTTTTTAACAGACACCAATTTGTTTGAGAGGAATAAAATTCATTTTCATGATTTTTAATAATTTCAAAATGATTATTGTTTGATGTCAAGATATATTTTTTGGTGAAGAAGAAAACATATAGTTTTCTTATATTTTTTCAGCATATCGATTCACATCTGATTTTTGTGCAGGAGTTAGCAAAGATGGCCTGATCCGGCATTTGTTTCACAGGCCTTCGAAGGCATACACAACAGGATCAAGGAAAAGGAGAAAGGTGCACTCAGAATATGTGGATATTATTCATAATGTTATTACTGTATCACTGTATCTTAAAATATTTCAGAGTATACTACAGGACCTCTTGTGAATGGTTTTCATAGGGAACCAACTGAAGCAGATATTTAAGGGCGCTTTACTAAGAAATTTGTAGTGCCTTCAAATGGTTAATTTTAAAATTTGTGATGAATTATTTGTCTGACCAATTATATTCAGAGTCTTAGATAAATTAGCTTAAGATACTTAATTTAATTAAAACACAGTACTACTTAGTATATGTTCAAGTCCATAAATTCAAAATATAGTGACACAATGTACACAATAATAGTGATGTTACTTGTTGCAGCATGAAAAATTTGCATATTGATCACAAGTTTCATATTAATCAGTTATGACTTAAAGTGGCACTATTCTCAACCAAACCAAAATTCATTACTTTACCTCCCATAGGCGACCAGGAATTTCGTTCATGAGAGACTCAAGCAAAACCTCATGGTGAGAAGAAAGAGATTCACCCAAAACTTCACTAAGCCTGCATATAGGCTCTTCCGACTACAGGCACACCAGCAGAAAATAAATAAACATGTATACACAAATCATGAAATCACCAAGCTTCTATGAGGTTATATCAAAATAATACAAACTGCAGAAAAAAAGGAGCTAGAGCTAACTTATTGTCAAATGCTTAGGAGAAACCGTCTTGTTATCCTCATTTACAAAAAAAAAAAAAAAAAATTAAACACAAATAATTGTCAAATGCATATCAGTAAGGAATGCAAAGAAATGAAACAATTAAACCATCTATACAAACTACTAACTTATTGAAAAGAAAAAGGAATATACCAGCCTTCTCTGGTATTAGTTGCCCTTTATGACAACTTTATTTTAATATCACGTACCTTGATAGCAATGAGATGCCCATTTTGGAAAGAATTTTAACAAGACCTGCTTTTACAGCCTGAAATGCAGGCAAAAATGAAAATCATTAGGTTGTTATTTATATTTATTTAAAAAAATTAAAGAGGAATTCTTTAAATTATTCCACTACCATCTCATTCTAATTCTCTTTAAATTATGTGTTGCAAATCACTTTTTGCAATCTCTAGTCTGTAAATAGGACATCAAAAGTATTAGTTATCTGTTTTCAAGGTATAAAACTAAAAGAGAAAAAAGGTGAAAAAAGGGAGACAGGCATAAATCAAATCACATAATGCAAGGAGATAATAATACATTGCTGTTACAGCTAATGAAAAAAGCCAAGCTAGAGAACCTAACACGACCTATCCAAAAAGTCCATAAAAAGGCATTGAAGAATAACTTGGAATTCTATCAAGAATCACAATCCAAGAGCACATTATACAAAGAAAAAAAAGTACAATGCTAAGTATCTTACTCCTCTTCTCCGGAAGAATCAACAGATTCCACTGACGGTGTCTTCCTTGGCTGCTTAAAGCAGAACAAATTATCATATGCCATGTATTTACCTTGAAAATAAAAAACTACAAAAACTGGGAAGAAAATATCAATTTTGCCTCACATAACAAAATTTAAGTATATTATCCACTGATAGCATATTAAGTCTGCATATTAAGTATATTACCCATGGATCGATAAGATTCAATTGAAGGCCACAAATTCAAAGCATCATTTTCATCAATTGGGTTTTCACTGCCGTTTCTTTGCTTGTTTTGATCCTCAGACAGTGGGGTATCCGAAACAACATTTAGATTAGGATTTTCAGTCTTAGCATGGTTACTACTGGAGGATCCAACATCAAAATCATCAACTCCAAATGCCTGCAGGACCACAAAGAAGAGTTTAGGAGGATAGAGGGAAAAGAAAATAACACTGCTACTCACAGAAAGAGCTTAATATAAATCTGTAACAGAGGAAATAAAACCGCAGAAGATAACCTTGTAATCATAAAGATCACTGCCAGCATAACCTTATAATTATAGGAACAACCTATGCTACAAGTGGTCAAACCTTTTTATCTCATTATACAATCTACGTATTGAAATTTATAGTAACAGTTAACTTGATGAACGAGTCCCGCAGCAAAACTTCATAGTAAATTTGCAGCTTCGGTACAAGCAAATGAATCCCATATAAGGACAACAAAAAGGAGAGCCTAAGAGTAATCAAGACACCTCAGGCTGAACAAAACATAAATGCAGGCTATGCATCAACTTGATCTTACTTTTCCTAATTGTAAGCATAGACAATCCAGAAAGCAATTAATAAAAAAAAAAAAATACAAGTTTATTGACTATTGAGAGTTTCTTACATCAAATATACTCTCATACTCATCTAACAAAGTGGTAATAATTGCTTGAGCATTATTAGCAGCATTAGCAGCAGCAAGCAGCTGGGCCGAACTACCACCACTGGCATCAAATTCATCCTCCAGTTCACATTCTCCGGCTAGCAGAGGCCGTAAGAGCAAGGGTGTCATGCAAGCAGCAACAACAGATGGAGTAATTCTATTCTCTTGAGAATAAGAACCAAATTGTTTTCTATTTTTCTACAGGCGAAATTGAACAAGCATCGCCTTCAGTATCATTCAAAAAAATTGTTTTCTATTTTTCTTCAATCCCCATAATTTAATTAATCAACCAAGCGCACACATATTTTAATTTAATTAATCAATTATTAAATTTTTCAATTGATATTAAATATAATAATATAATTATAAATTATTATTGAAATTATAATATATTGATAAAATATTTTTGTTATTTTCAAAATAAAAATATTTAAATTAAAAGTTTTAGTAATATTTTTATTAAACAAAATAAAAAAAATGTTACTAAATATCATATTTGTAGTAGTAGTGATACATCAACACATGCACTTTCAAAACATAATCCATCTTCACATTGTGGCTTTTGCCACCAAACAAGTGTTGCCTGTGGAATAAAATCAATTAAAAAAATAGAAAGCCTCTCTAAACTTGCATAAATGTGTGATTTCTTATATATATTTAAGAGGAATCAACCTTCATGATTTCTGGACTTGGCAGTATGTTTTTCTCCTTCAACCATTCCATATCTTGCACAATTTCTGTTTATGACATTAGACCAGGAAATTAAGTAATTGAATTCTGAAATGGAAAATAAAAATAACTAGAAATGGTATGTACATGACAAAATTTAGTGTTGCACTTTCTATTTCATTTAACATCTTATAAAATCTATAAATAAAATAAATGTCACCAACATTATCCAGGTACAAATATTGGATCTAATTGTGCGTTATGTGAGGGTAAAGGTTCATCACCTCTTGCACCACTTGGACTATAGTCACGTAGATACCACCTTTTAATACTAATCTACATGAAAGTGGAAACACTAGCAGTTAATTAATAAGGGCACTCCACAGAATGATAAAATAATGATAATTATAAAATCAAATCTAAGTATCTTTCAACTAAAATTTTCACTATGATGAAGCCAATTTTGGGAGGAGCTGAATGGTTACAGCTACAGACCTCTGAAATTTGGAACGATGTGCATTTGAACTTTTTTCTTAAACATTTTATGAGTAATTTCATAAAAATACCATGCTTTCACACACAGCAGTACAGCACCAACCTTCCCATTGAACTGATCAACCGTACATCTTAATGGCACATTCCTAAAAGCCTTTAAAAATAATTTACAGAGATCGACCACCTTGTTTGCTGGATAAAAACAGTCACATAGCAATTGTTCTCAGTACCAACTACATTACCCAGACCCAATCAGATTTTTTATATAAAAAATCACCATTTTCACAAGAATAAAAAAAAAAAGTTTAACAAAGACAAATCTATATCTTTTAGGGGTCACAAAACAAAAACTTACCCCTAAATAGCAAAACAAGCCTAATCAGAACAACAACAACAACAAAATAACGAGAACCCTATATCAACCAAAAATGTACCATACCACGGGAAGGCCTCATGGAGTGCAAATGATTTGTTAGCTATTAAAAATAAATAATTTTTTGTTTATCAAATTCATTTTGCTTAAGAAACTCATAAGACAATCTCAATGCAAAAGATTCAAGCTATCTGATAATATTCCCTAAAAAAAACCTGAAGTATTCAGTTTAATTTGTTTTTTATTGGGATTTGCATCCTAGTTTTTCAGATTGCACCTCAATACAAAATGCCCAAAATATATATAAAAGGAGATTTTGTTGGTCATTGATTCAACCCAACATGTACTTTTGGAGTAAAGAGACACTTTGGATGATTTTCATCCAATTCATTTTAAAGGTTTTGTTGTTTTGGCAGGAGCTTTTTCTTTTGGTATACTGGACATGCAAGCCCTTGCATAAGGTGCATCTATCAATTCACAATTCAACATAGTTTGGTCTTATAAGAAGTAGCATTTTGCAGCAAGGATGCTCGGCCATAGGAACATCATTTCTTAGATGACCAAGTAAGATATACAGAAATATTAAGGAAAACTATAATGGAACATAGCAGGTAATATCTTTGCAAAAAGAAACTTCAACAACAGACAGTGCCAAAAAACACAAATTAGAGACAGGGTACCTTTTGTAACCACTTCTTAATCCAAGTGTGATGTGCAGAGTCCTCATTTGGCTTTCTTTTGTTATTGTTGATGTCACATATGATTTCAAGCATGAACTCCATCTACAAGTGTTATCAAGTAATCAGTACTGAACTGTTAATAGAAAAAATAGTTTTTTTCCCTTTTATAATAAAACAAAGCATGATCACTCTTTTAATATTTTTCTTTTCATTGTCATCTGTCGAGGAAGCCTTCAACTTATTTGATGTATTGTGAACACTAATGTATGCATTTTTTATCCTCTATCTTGTATGTACACTCATCTACCACAACATTGTTATCTTTGCAACACTAAGTTTAATAGCTTATGGAGTGAGTGACTGTCTTTATAGCCCAACATTCTGCTCCATAGTCCATACAACATCAAAAGCTTATGGTTGAGACTTGATTGGTAGAAATGATTAAAATAAAGCAAACAGAAGAGATCTGTCTTGCAGATATAATAAATGAGGAATGTAAGAATACCCATAGTGCTTGATACACTATCAGAGTTTTTCAGTGAAAATACCACAACTAAGCTTGGTTACATCTATGAACAAACCAAAGGTTGCATTGTATGACTATAGCTATATGACAATCTTAAGTTTGTCAAATTCATCCCATGCAAACCCAACAAAACAAAATGGATATGGTATCAACAAACACATAAAGCCTTTAAAGGAAAAGAATCCATTTCACCAGAAATCACTTCAATGTGGTACTTCCATTAAATGCTTAAGCATATGATGATATAGCAGTCTGCTAGAGATAAAGATTACAAGGAAACTTTAATATAAACCTCTACCATTTACATACATGGAATCTCTAACTAGAACTGAACACAAACCAAAAAATAAAAAGACAGAATGCTTACATTGTAACAATGCCAAAATGATAGATACATCTGCCTCAGTTAAACGCTTGCTCAACATGACCAGAAAGTCATATATTAAATCACTGAAAAAGCATTACCATATATATTTTAGAAAAATGTAGTTAATAAAACTATAATTCTCATGTTCTGCTTCAAATAACCTCAAAACCAGGAATTATACAGAAAGTAAAGAGATAGTAAGGAGAACTGTATCATACCAAGACATGCACTATTGTGACTGCGTTGCAAACCTGACAATAAAGGTTAAGTCAAACTCAATAAACTATAAGATTTTGAAAGTGAGTCAATAATGATTATGTTATCCCCATTATTTGCAAGTCAGAACTTACAATAACCTTCATAATAATTGCTGAAGGACGAATAAGAGAAGAAAATTACCTTCGTTAGGCATTCATAATAGTGGCTACTATGAAGGAAAGCTTAAATATGAGTCGCATTCCAATAGCATTCACCACCGAAGATTGATACATAACACCAACATGGTAAACGCCATCACAAATAAAATCATTTTACAATTATTAGCAATAAAGACAAAAGAGTAGTTTGCAAGACACCAATATCTATTGTCTGTGTTTTCATGTTTGACATGAACCAGAATGTGTAAAATATTGTCCATATCCAACTAATACAGCGTAAACATTTATCAAAAAAACAACAGCATTCTAACCACAATTCAGAATCGAAACTTGCTTTAATGGCCATAAAATATGCTGCCCATTGCTTCCGAATTTTTGATATTTGTTCTAAGTCCAACGGTGTTCCATCGTGAAATTTCTGCAACATAAAAATGGATCAATTTAATTCAGTTGAAAGTAATTCACAGCTGAATATCAAAATTGTAATTGACGAATCAGAAGGGGTTATTGTAATTATACCGTGCTCCAATCATCCTTCAAACCCCCAGTAACTATGTTCCACATCCAATACATTACATAATACCCACACTCATATCCTCCGGGTTGAACATGGCTCTAAAATCAGCAACAAACACATGCAATTGTTTACATTTACAAAAAACTTAAATGTCATGAAATTCAACAACATAAACAGATGCAAATGTTATTTGAAACACTAACCTTTAACTCAATCCAAGTGGGTGCAGATGGATTAGCTTTACCGTCTCTTCTTGTCTTGAACGTCTTCATTGCACTAATTTATTTAATAACATGTCATAATTATGGTTAATAGATGTAGTGAATATGTAGCTAGGCTTTGTCATTGATCAAATGTGCTTTGTCCTCAACAACTTACTTGTTAATTACGGCTCTTATGTGAGCATCTGCCTTCTTACTCAACGAACACAGCCATACCACAGTGTCCTTGTTAGGAGATAGTATAAATAGCTGCCAATGTCCCCTGCATTTATAAAATTAATACTCATAGTTAGGAGGTACAGTTGCTATTTGTACAAGCATGTATTTTTTACTTACTGATTAAGGTATGCTCCCAAGTACGGCTGTCTTTGTGAATCCTCCATCCATTTTTCAATGTATTGTTGACATTGTGCACGTCTTTCCTTTGGATTGTGTATCGACTGAGGCTCAAAATATGCATACACCGAGTTTTCACCCAACGATGAAGTCCAGTCCTCCATATACCTATTTAACATTTATAATTGTGTCAGATTTATGTGTAAGGACTACCAATATGAAGTTATTCATAGCACAACTACTTACATTATCCACAACTGCAGTACAGTTATGTTGAGACAGACATTGCCAGCTACAATTTCATTCACATCAGAAAAGGTTATAAACAACGATGAATCAACATCTGGAAACCCAAATTTTGCCCCTTCCCACGGCATAGCTACAGGATTATAATACAATTTAGGTAGCATATTAACCAAATCATCCAACGCATCAACGTCTTTTTCATCTTCACTTTGACCACTAACAGCTCCCACCACCTTTTTTTGAGAATTATCTGATTCCTACATGTGACAAACATATGATTGTTACCCTCAAAATTAATTAACCACTGACTTACATAAGAGAAAGCATAATAGTCTTAATTTCGTAATTATAGTAAAGGTACCTTCTGTGACACTGGCTTAACCAGATGTGCGGGCCATGCAACAAAGGTGTTAACGGTGTCTCTTACATACTTAATCTCTGCTGTGGGGAGTGGCACTTGCGCGTCCCCATCGTATATTTTTTCAGTAGTTACCCTTACCACATCATCTGCATAGGATATGCTGTGAATGCTGGAGCCCCCCGCACATACTTTTCCCAATGCCACGAGTCGTGTAGAATCCTTACATTGAATATAAAGCCTCATGCATGGGACAACATCATTAGCATCCTCTTCAATAGATGCATTGGCTGCCTTTGCTGCACAACTCCCCTTTGTGCTTACTCGGGCAACTAAGTTTCCCCTGTCTGCGTCAACTTGGTCTGAAATTGGTGAGGCCATCTGAAACAACTCTAATTTAATCTCTTCCTTCAACTCTCGCTTCCAATCGTCCTTAAGGTTCTGGAATAATGCAGCCAATTGTTCAGGTGTCATGGCTGCAAACATACCACTAGACGCACTTGATTTGCGTCCAAAATATTGGCTGATTGTCACACCAGAGCCTTCTCCCCTTACACGACCAGGATGTTCTGGTTTTCCGATTGCAGCATTCAGGATGTCATTTTGACCTCGGGGAACAAATGCCCCGTGTGTCATTTGTTCCTCTAAAGCGTCCTGCAACCATCACATCATTAACTAAGTTAATTTCACATGTTATGAAAGTAAATGTCACAAATTAACGAATTTAAAACACTCACTATTTTATCAGCTATCTGTTGTGCAGCCTCAGATGTCATGGTTCCATATTTTTTTGTTCTAGCCATCTTCCATTTTTGCTGTCTTGTAATCGGAGATGGAGGATAAACTACAGATGATGAATCTTCAGTATTCATTGCATCTTCTTGCCGTTTTTTAATCTTCTCCTCCATAAGCTTCTTCTCAAGTTTATCATAGCCCCCCCGAGACAAAACGTGTGGGCAATCATTATGTTTTTGAGTTTCTTGGGCTTTTTTCCGAATTCCCTATCAACTCAAATATTTATGGTAATGTCAGCTTTCAAGCGCATAGCATTCACTAGTTAATGTCATTGATGCCCAAATAATTCAATTTGTATCTAACCTGCCAATTTATAGATGTTCGGCTCGCAACAAACTCCTTCCATATATCTGTGTCTAGACCATACACAAGTGAGGGATCGTCTTTACGTTTTTTTGCTTGGGTCACCATATATGTATTTAGTCGTCAGACAAGACTTGAACTGTCTCCATCTTGTGCCCACAACCGCCATAACCTTCTTCTTCGCTTTTGCAGCATCGGGGATATCAAATTTTGCCTGCAACAACACGTAAGATATGATTTAGGCTGCTTTCAGTTGTTTCTTTATTCTTTAAGTAAGAGTTATTATAAAGATATGGTTTGTTATAGATTTTAATAATAACAGGATGTATTGGGTAAAAAAATTGTTTTAAAAAACTGTTATCATTATAAGGTATTTTTGTTTAAAAGAAATAACATGTTATTACTTGTATCAGTAATTATTAATACTAAAATGAAACTATGAAAACAGTACTCAATACTTTTAGATATAACTTGAAAATGAACAACCCACCCAAACCCCAACCCCTCCCCATTAGAGCACACGAGATAGATAGTAACATTGATTTACTGCTTACCATTCAACATCAACTGGGAAAGACAAATACCAACGATGGCTCTAGAAATCATACGTCTCTATATTTTGTCCCTTTTCCTTGACTATCAAATAGAAACATCAGATGCTATTTAAAAACATAATACTCTATTTTCTTATGGTTTAAAAGTTTAGATAAATTGAGTTTTGAGGGTTCATTAGAAGTAAGGAATGCCTTAAAATTCACTAAATACTTACAAATATATTTATAGATCATTCACCAATAAAAATAAAAATATA
>PYAF01000894.1:27223-49965 GCA_007407185.1 Glycine tomentella
ATTACTTTGTCTATTGGCATCTTTAATCTTATCCAGCTTCTGGAAGTCATTTCTGGATACAAGACTAAAGCAGACGAAAAATACCAGTAAACCAAAATTCACTTGTATAAAGATAACCAAAGGAAGGATAACGTAACAACCATCATTGAGTGAACGAGAACAACCTAGGTAGTCCGAGACAGTAAAATTCACAATTTCAGGAGACGAGAAATAAATCATCTGACCATCCAAAATATGTGTAGTGGTAAATATAAACAAGCAACTTCCCTAGAGTCTCACTACCCCTTAAATCGATATGAAAACTCCTCTCTTCTGCGCAATAAAAACAAGTCCCTTGTATAGAAAAGTTCAAATATCACAAAACCTTAAGGCCAAACAACAAAGAGGCTAATCACCCAATGTCAACAAACATAAAATCAAAAATCACAATCGCTACTACTAACAATATTTTTAGAAATCAAAATCAAAACCAGAAGGAGTACAATGAAAGGCAGAATCATAATCATAATAAGATGAAATTAAGAGAGGGGGCTTACGCGAGGGCTCAAAAATTGCCGCAGATTTCACCGTGGATCTGCTTCACCTGAGGACTCATCTGCAAGTTGGAGGAGGCCATAGCTGCCGGAGATTAAGTCTGCTACCAAAATCCCGACGAGAAACAACATAGATCAAGATGAAATCATTATGACTAGGATGAAATCATGCGTCTCTACTTCCTCCACGACAGCCACCGTGCCTGGCTCTCCAGCTTATTCAAATCCGTCGGCTTCCCACTCATGCTCCTCCCCTCTCGCCGTCTCCTACCTCCGCGCGCCGCCGAAACCACCAACCGAAAATACTCTCAATGAAGCCCTCTCTCCTCGCTGCCTCCGCCTTCATCGGAATCCTCACCGGTCTCGATGACTACCCTACACCTAACAAAGCAAAGGTCACAAAGGAAGCAACGTGGTGAGAGAGGCAATAAACACAACTAACAAAGCAAACCACCACGAGCTTCAAAGAAACTTACACGGCGGCGGCGACGGTGGGCAACTCTCGGGTACACGGTGGCCGCCTTGCAAGCGCTTTATGAGCCCTAATAGCTGAGGTTCAAGATGGTCGAAGAAGCTTGAATCCGTAACTGGAGGGGAAACACGAAAAATTGGGGTTTTTTTGTTGGGTTTTATTGAAACGCAGCGTTCTGAACATATCCACTACGGTCAACCTTTGAAAACCGTTTTCGAAAAATGCTAAACCAAGACGGGCAACACAAAACCGACTTCAATTGGTTGTTGTGTTTTAATCGAAGACGGTTACGTGGTTAAACCGTGTTTGAATTGAGCCGCTTTCTTATCCACTACGGTTATTTAGAACCGACTTCGATTGGGCGTAGTGAAATCGGCGCTTTCTAGTAGTGGCAGCTAAAGAAAAGATGTGGGACTAAACTACCACCCTTGATGCTGTAATTAAGGCATCCCCCAAAAGAGGCTGCAACTAACGCGGGCTGACTGCAGTTAAAGCGGCTTTCCTACAATATCTACTTGCTTCCTACTTGAAATCCCTTTAGGCTTGAAACTTGAATAGAGCAGAGCCATCATGCTTTCTGTTGCAACTGAATTTAATTCAAGCTTAGGATGTCTTGTTTTATTCTCTATGCACTAAAACTTCAGTTAAGTAATCCATTTTTTTTACAATTTGCAGGGTTCGGTTTCATTATGGCCACCCTCATATATTTGACAGAGTCTTCCCCTCAGAAGCTACAAGAAACCAAGCTCAATACCTCAAATTTGAATTACTGAAAAATCAACTGGGTTATCCTCTTGTCAAATTGCCTTGGATTTAGGGAATCTCAACACTTTGAAAACAGTTTCAACTCTGTTTTTTCCCCTCAAATACTGACAAATCAAGGTTAGGCAGCCTATTCTCTCAGACTAATATAACCACAAAAACTAAATAGAGGTATCATGTGGGCAAAATGGTGTGGGCATAATACCATCATGTTTCTAATTAACAATGGTGGATAAACTGTAGAGGTAGAAATCCATGATAGACATTACAAGGACATAAAAAAACAAGGACTATACTGGACTGGTAGACACATGCAATAGATAATCAATTGGAAAATGTTCGAATGCCAAGGTGACACAACCTTCAAACAGTTGGAATTTTTTGAAACTTCTATAAAACAAATGCTTAATAGAACTGAGTACAAAGTGTAAAAATTTCAATAATGTACCCATAATCTTATAAACTTCTAATAGCGTATACAAGTTTTATGAATGTAATTGAAGGTGCATGCACTGGACAAGGAGCTAACAGAGTCAATAGAGACGACAATGGCGTGAGAAAATGCAAAGGAAGAGAGTGAGAGAGCAACACATTGTTACCTTCACTGAGAGTGAGAGACCTTCGAGTAAATACGCATTCTTAAATTGAGCACACGGACAGCTTTAGCAACACCAGATGGGGCTAGGGCACAAGAGAGGGAGTGAGTCGTGACAACGAGAGAGAAAGAGAGAGGGAGTCACTGGTCTGAAAGAGAAGGGGCTAGGGCACAAGAGAGGGAGTTGTGAAATAGAAGGGGCTAAGGAACACGCGTTTTTCCTTTGAATAGCAATGCTTAATTTTATTTTTTTTAATTGAAATTACAAATAAAACAAAGACGATTTTTAAAAAATCGTCATTGTATGTGGCAATCCACTTCCACCACGGATTTTTAAAAACCGTCCTTGTAAACTTCCATTTAATTTCAAAAATGCCACCGCGTCACATACAAAGACGGTTATTAAAGAACCGTCGTAGAATGTGTGTCATTAAAGGGCCTATTTGTAGTAGTGTTATTACAAGGAAGTTATATATACATTGTGCACAAGTTATACTGACCTAGCAACTGTTCAATTCGATCCTGATCAGGTCGATCATTTTGTCGTGGATGAGTGATTGAGAATCACATTCATTGATTAATGTTCATGTAACACGTTGCTTAGGTTGGGATCTGGTTTCATAAAATCGGAATCCAAAATCCAATATTCAATATCCAACTCCCGATTACTAACTTGGGCAATATAATATTTGGCTGTCAAAGCTAAACTAATATTCAAGCATGTAAATATATCGAGGTCGGCTAACACAGCAAATCAAGATGGATTATCAAATATTGTACGAGGGCCAGATAAAAGCCGAATACGGAAATAACAAAGGAAATTGTTTGAAAAAGCAATTAAAATTACAAAATTAAAACCGACATTCCGGCCCTTCAGTTATCCCCCCGGGACTGATCTTCTTCAGGCAGGCCCGTCGTAGCCGGCTCATCTTCCACTGACTCTTCACTGTCTGAAAGAGTCAACAGTTTGCCGCAATCGACGTAGGACTTAAAATGCATACTTGAAGTGTTCAGATCAATTCCGGGGTTCAAGAAGCGAATCTGATCCAGAGCGTTATTGAATGAAGCCTCCGCAGACTTGGCCACATGTGACCTCACGAAGATAAGCTCGACATCTGCTTCGGCTAGTCTTTCACCTTCTTATCATGCAACTGAATCATCTGGTCACAGCGGTCACGGACATCCCAGAGCCTGCCCCGAACGAAAGAAGCCTCGGACGTCAACTTGGCCGCCTCAGCCCGGGAAGACTCCATCTCAGCTCGGGAGGTTTCAAGCTCAGCTCAGGACACCTTGAGTTCGGACGCCAGTTTGGTCGCCATTTCCCGGGCCTTCTCAGTCTCGGCCCAGGATGCCTCCAGCTCGGCACGAGAAGTCTCCAATTCCTTAGCCGATGTTTCAAACGCGACCGCAGTTTTTCGAACCGAGGCGAGCTCCTCATACAGTTTCTTGTTCTCGCCCCGTGAGGCCTCAAGCTTAGCAGCCACCTTGCAAGCCTTTTTATTTAGAGTCACTAGGCTCTCGACCAAGGTGGCACTCTTCAACGCTGCCAGTTCAATCTCACTAAGCTTTTCTATCTCGGCCTCAGAGAACGACCCAACTCCAAAAATCTCTTCGGTGCCCGAGCAACGTTGAAGAATTCTTGCGTCACACTCCTTTCCCAGAGAGATCGAGGGGCCAACTAAATACACTGTTCAGAAGGCTCGGGCACGACAGGAACCGAGGAACAAGAAATTGGGGGATCTGGGATCACATCCATAGTAGATGCCCAAGTTTGACAAATGGAGGCTCGGCCACAAGAGAAGCATTCGGGGCCGGGATTTCAGAGGACAACGCTGGAACAGGATCTGAAGAAGCCGGGACCGAACAGACTCAGCATCTTTGCCTTTACCCTTCCCAGCTGCCATCTTTTGTTTTTTCCGTGCCCTGATGGCACCTAGATGATCAGGTGGGGGAATCTTGGCAGGCAGTTGAAGTGAAGATCCTGGAACCCGAGTAGATCCCATCTCAACAGCTACAATGCACAATGTCAAATGTTAGACCAGATGATCATAATTATAAATACAAAGATAAGTCCAAACTAACCATCATGGATATAAGAGGCTATGTCAGGAAGACCGTGAGAATCCTTATACGAAATTATCCGACTCACAGGGGAAGCATTAGAATCTGACATCCCGGCCTCATCAAAACGATAAGAAGACGGAGGGAAATCGTGATGGGTAGCGGTCCAATACAAAGGAAAATTCCATGCCCCGGTATGCGAATCCGGAGCATGAAGAAAAAAGGGTTGACGGCCGGGTTCAGCAACAACTTTAAAGAACTTGTCCTTAAAGCCCTTAAATGACTCGACATACATGGCGAAAAGTCTGTGGTCATTGCGACCGCGGTCATTACGACCCCGAAGCGAAACCCACCCTTTCCTATCAGCAGACTCCTTGGCCGATCGGCCGGTATGGACAGTAAAGAAATAAAAGAACAAGGAGTGGGTACAAGGAATCTCTAGTTCCCGACAGAGAAGTTCAAAGGCTTGCATAAAAGCCTAGTTGTTGGGATGAATTTGAGAAGGAGCGACGTGAAGATGATCCAACACTCGTATTTGGAAATCGGAGAAGGGAAACCGAACTCCTAAGCGAGTCACTACATCCCTATAAAAGAAAAAGAAGTCAGGACCATCCCCTTCCCGGGTAGAACAGATGGGCTCGTCTGGGTTGGGAACGCAGATGCTAAAACCCTCCTGAGGCCCAACGGGAATGATGACAACACTCCCCGGATCCAGGACAGAGGCGTTGTGTAACACCTCGTGAGTTATCCAAGGGTACTTGGCGGCTAGAACGGGGGACGGAAGTGGAGACTGAGATCCGGAAGAGGGAGATTCCTCGACTACTTCCACGAGAGGTGTATCCATTACCTACGACAAAATAAAAAACAACAATCAGTAAAGAATACCTGGAGCTTCGTGAGAAGTCAGCACCTCGGTTCCAGAATCCGAGTTGGTTGAGATAAGAACCTCAGTCCTATTTGGGAGAGGTTTGGGAATAATAACTGGGTTATGCCGACATGAGTCAAGCGAAGCTTCGGCTCATTTATCTTGATCAATACTTGCTAAATACAGAAATTCATCAAGACATTTAGAGCATGGCTCAAATTGAGTTTCAAAATGCTGCCCTAGCACATTGTCTATTGCCAAAAAACCCAAGGGGGCAATATTCAAAGACATGGAAATCCTAGGAGGTACCCTAGACTCTGCTAATCCTGATGGTGTCCTAGGCCTTTGTTGAGTGGGTAACCCTAGCTCTGAGGGATTAGGGGGTTTGGGATTACTAGTTTTGGAACTACCAGGACCAGAAGGGACACGAAGAAGGATTTTTTCTTTTTCCTCTTGTGGAAGAGGGAGGTCGAATAACCAAAAGGCAGATCGAGGAGGGACAGTTCTGCGGATATGCGCTTCCTCCTCGGGAGAGAATTCCATGGAAAAATGCTACAATGAAAGTCAATATGCAAAGTGAAAAAGGAAGAGACATAAAAATGAAGAGGAAGAAGCGAAAATAGATGAAAGATAAACAAGATTCAGGAGCACATAAATCAGAAGCAATAGATGGAAGCCAAAATAAATTGCATATGGAAAACAAGCACGAAAGGGGAAATGCGAAATACCTGGAATGAAGGGGAAATGCTAAAGAAATATGAATAGCAGAGATGGAAGAGAAGATGAAGAGCAAGAATGCAAACATGAGCAGCAACCCAAGGGGTAAGTATTCAAAGGAATTGAATGAGGGAACAAAGAAGAAAATGCATATAAAGCCAAAAAGGAAAATGATCGCCAAAATACAAAACGCTTGGAGTAGGTAACTGGCAGATGTGAAAAGACACAGGGATAAAAGTGTCAGAAGGAAATTATTAAAGCGTGCAAAGAAAGGACAGAGCATTAAATGATCAGGGTATGTGGCATTTCCAAAGACGAAAACGCTTCACTTCCCGATGGTCGCAGCCAATCAGTCACTGCTGAAAAGACAACAAAAGACTACTCGGCAATAGCCGAGAACCTTGCCCTAGACAAGCACTCTAAATCGGGCTAATCATCTCGGCACGGAACTGTTGGATTGAACTTAGAACGGGCTTATCAAGCGATACATCCCGGTCATCCAAAATACTTGATAACCGGGCTAGGGGGCATCTATTGCGGATGGTAAAAGATAGGCCCAATTAGAAAAGAAGTCCATTTATGACCAAGTCAATCCACCTCCTCAGCAAATACCAGTGACCAGAACGTGGTCTCAACTACCTCAAGTCAGTAACCGAATATCTCAGACAAGATCGTGGGGGCATCTCTTCACCCACAACTTCACAAGTTTGTATCTATAAACAGAGCTACATCCAGATAATAAGGTACACACATTCTGACTCTCTCTTTTCCATTCACACAGAGCACACATTGCACGCCAATTGTGTCGTGTCTTCTTTCTGTTGTGATCTTCATCCTTAGGGTGTTTTATTCACCATAAGCATCCTCAGAGAGAGAGAGAGCCTGATCCTATACTAATCACCTAACAATTCTTGTTGGACATTCTCATTCACCACAAACAGGAACAAATGGTCCGATCCATTTGAAGTTTACTTGCATGTTATCAAATTTTAAGTATAGTATATAATCTATCTCGCGAGGATATATCTTATTCTGTCTTTTAATTGAACTCCTAATAACAAATGATTTTATTATTGTTAAATACTTAGATTTTTAATTTTTTAAATTTAAAAATTATTAATAGTTTGTAAATCTCCACTTTAATTACTTTTAAATCTCCTTTTAAAGAGTTCGGTTTTAGAAGATAGGAGAAGAGAAAGGAAATTTTTCATTTCTAATAAAATATTCACTAATTTAATATTGTTTTAAAATAGAATAAGGGATTAACATAAATATAATGTCTTAATCTTTTATTTTTATAAATTTTATATAATTCTCTTAATTTAAAATAAAATATTTGATCTCCCTTCTCTTTTCTTACAAAGTTTGACTATCAAACGATATCTTTAAACTCTTGAATTCATTCTTTTTAATTAAACGTTTTTCTAAATCTAAGATGCTTATGTTTATTTATTTGAATTAATTGTGCATATTATATTAGCTTTAATATTAAATTTTTATTTTATTTTACATATGTTAAATATCATTTCAAGCAGTCGCGCAATGCATGAAATAATTCCCGGTATATTCCTAAATGATTGATCAAGTGTACTAAAAATCAAGCCCAATGAATTTATAATAAATGATAATAAAAAAAGTCATTAATAAAAACAAATTATTTTTTACAAAATTAGTTTCATATGAAACAATTTTTTTTTCTACTCTGAAAAAAGCTTTATTGCAAACATGTTTGTAAATATTGTTCGAAGCATTTACCCTCTACGTACGTCCTTATCATTTCTATATTTAAGCTTGTTTCCAGTTTGTTCACACACAGGGAAATATGCCAATAACTAGCAAGATTATTAAATAGTTAATACATAGAAAGGCTTTACCGTGTTTATACAATTGCCTGTTGAGCTTGCTATAGACATATATATACTGGGATCACTAGGCTAGTCACATTCACAAGTTTCAAAAAACAACGTTGTTCGCATTAAATTCTTAAAATTATAACTTACCTGTGTTTGATTTTTCTATCACTAGTTGGATGAATCCTGCGATGTACAATTTAATTGTTAAATTAATATAAAATAATTGTAAATTTATAAGATAAAATTGTTAATGTAGTTTTACGCAAATTATTAATTTCTATGAGTTATAATATAAAATTTATTGATTTTAGAAATAAAAATGTTCATCCCATAAGTTTTATTTTTTTTTTATTCCTATTATAATATGATCATCGATCTCATTCTTTTCTGAATTAATATTCATCTCATGTTCATTAATAACATTAGAGAATTTTAATCCAATTTAAAACAAAACAAGCATTATCTGTTCCTAACATTTTATGAAAAATTGTTTAAATATATTTTTAATCATTATAATACATTAATTGTGCTTTTAATCTCTATGTATATAATTTGAGTTTTGGTTTATTTATTATTTTGAAAAAAGAAACGTATAAACGTTATGTCACTGTCATCATAAATCATAAATCCATTAAATTTTAACATGAGACAATGACTTGACATTTATTTGACGTCTCAATTAATGAATCCATGACAATGATGGAATTTAAATTTGTTTTTTTTATCATATTTAAAATTGTTTATTTCAAAAACTAAGCAACGCAATCTCTAAACCTCAAATTGTATACAGTAAGTATAGATTAAAATTAAAATTTAATATAACTATAGAAACAAAAACAAAAAATGGAAAATAGAACCGTATTGAATTATGTTAATTTTTAGGCAAAGCGGAATCAAATACTATGAGCCATGTATTTGAAGCTTGTGCACTCTTAAGGTTTTGTGAACATAGAAGAAGGTTATACAAAGACAGATAATGGGTTGGAATTTTGCAATGAGGAGTTTAATGAGTTATGTGCAAATGAAGGAATAGCTCGCCATAGAATCGTGAGACACACCACAACAAAATGGCATAGCAGAATCAAAATGAACAAAACATTGCTTGAGAGAGCTCGATAGGCATGCTCTCAAACACATGCTTGCCTACGAAATTTTGGGTAGAGGCAATTAATACTACATGTTATTTAGTAAACAAATCTTTTTCTACAAATATTAATTGCAAGAGATAAGAGTAAATGTGGTCAGGTTCTACAACAAATTATTTAATTATGTGTGTATTTGGGTGTCCAGTTTACGCTCATGTTAATGAAGGAAAGTTGGAGCCAAGAGCCAAGAAATGCATATTTTTTGGTTATCAAGATGGTGTAAAAGGGTACATGCTATGGCACACTAAGGAATCAAAGCTCTTGATTAGTATAGATGTGATCTTTGATGAGACAACCATACTTAACCCAAGACCACATGAGGACTGTGATAATAAAGTTGAAGCTCATGGTGTTAGCAAAAAGGTAGAGCTTGAAATTGAAGCTCTTGAAAAAGATGATGGAACTCACAAAGTAAGAGGGGGTGAATTGGTTTTGAAATCAAGTCAAACTTCAAAACAAAGTTTTGAAAAACTTTCGCTTCCAAGGATCATATCACAAACTTTTGTTAAAAACCAATATCTAATCAATCACTCTTACACAAAATCTTTTGTTAAAGCTCCTTAAAAAAGGTTTCTTTAAATTCAACAAATTGATCAAGAATACAATAAGAAAGAGATAAGATCAAGAGAAGAAGTACACCAAAAAATGAATACTTCAAAAAATGAAGACTAGAATGTGTGAGTTGCACAAACTTATTCTAAAACACTTATTCTGATCTATTGAAAGTGAGAACACAAGTTGACTATTTATAGAGAAAACATTTATAACTGCTTGTAATCGATTAAATTTCCAATGTAATTGATTATTTCAAAGAATGAATCAATTAGATTATCATTTTAATTGATTAAAATGTTCTTCCCAAAACTGGAAAGCTTTCAAGAACAAAGTAATCGATTAGATTCTTGATGTAATCGATTAAAGTGTTCTTGATCACTTCTGGGAACACTTCCAAGAACAAAGTAATTAATGATGATGACCTGGTAATTGATTAAAGCAGAGACTCATGTGAAACCAGACATGATCTCAATTGAACTGTGTAATCGATTACAAATAACTGATAATCGATTAAACTAGAACGATGATCTCTCTGCAAGCTTCAAAAGACTTGTGTAATTGATTACAAATAGCCTAGAAATCGATTAAAACATAGAGTTTTATGAACTTAAGAGGTTTCTAACATTAGAAACAATCTTCCTACCTCTACATGATGATGCGTGATGTACATGTGGATAAATAAAGACTAAGATACAACAATCAATACAAATGCCTCTCAAAGAGTTGGGCATGTAGAAAGACAAAACTCTTCAAGCTTCAAAGTTTAATCTTTATGTTGCTCCCCCTATCTCTAACAACTCTTAAATAGAAACTAAAGGCACACATGATGAAGTCACAATAATAGAGCTTAAGTATATATTGGCTAAAGATAGACCAAGAAGACATATCTAACCACCTGAAAAGTATAGGGTTTTTTTGCTTTTGCACTCAACATGGTAGAAAGCATTGATGAACAAGAACCCACTTCATTCCATGAAGCAGTTAATTGTGACGAAGGACCACAGTGGAATGGTGCCATGAGAGAAAAACTTGAATCCCTCCATAAGAATCATACTTGGGAGCTTGTTGAGAAATCAATTATTCAGAAGATTGTGGGTTGCAAGTGGATAATTAAGAAGAAAAATTGAATGAGGTTCAAAGTTAGGCTTGTACCAAAAGGCTTTACACAAAGACAAGGTATTGACTTTAATGAAGTTTTTTCCCCAATTGTGAAGCATAGTTCTATTCAAGTGCTTCTTGCTCTAGTTTCTTTGTATGACTTAGTGTTAGAACAACTAGATGTGAAGATTGCATTTCTCCATGGTGATTTGGACGAAAGGATTTACATTCAACAACCACAGGGGTTTGTCGTAACTGGAAAACAAGACCATGTGTGTTTGATGAAGAAGTCTTTGTATGGGTTGAGGCAGTCACCCAGGCAATGGTATGAATGATTTGATTCATTTATGATTGATATTGGAGATACAAGAAATGAGTATGATACTTGTGTTTATCATAATAAACTTTATGGCAACTCCTATATTTACCAATTTCTTTATGTCGATGATATGTTAATCGCATGTAAGTACCAAACTAAGATCAATAAGGTGAAGGAGCAATTAAGTGGTGAATTAGAGATGAAGGATTTGGGTCCGACAAAAAGAATCCTTGGTATGGAGATCATATGAGACCAAAAAGTTGGAAGATTATGTTTATGTCAAAAGAACTATATTGAGAAATTTTTAGATAGATTTGGAATGCACAAATGCAAAAGTAGTTATTACATCTTTTGCAACTCTTTTTAAATTATTTGGAAAAATGTCACCACAAACAAAAGAGGAGGAAGATTTCATGTCTCGAGTGCCTTACTCTAATGCAGTTGGAAGTCTAATGTATGTCATGGTTTGTACTAGATCTAATATGGCACATGTAGTGAGTGTTGTTTGTCATTATATGGTTAATCAAAGGAAGGCTCATTGGCTAGCTGTGAAGTGGAGTTTTAGATACTTGAAGGGTTCAACTGACATAGGATTGATATTTGGTAGAGGAACAAAAGAAGTTCATAGTCATGTCACTGGATTTTCTGACTCAGACTATGCAGGTGATCTTGATCATAGGAGGTCCTTGACTGGTTATATTTTCACACTTGGAGTTAGTTTTATCAGTTGGCGTGCAACTTTACAGTCCATTTTTGAAAGAAGCTTTATGGCTTAAAGTCTAATTGGTGATCTAGGTGTAAGTTAAAAGGAGATTACGGTGTTTTGTGATAGTCATAGTGCAATTCACTTAACCAACCACCGGATAAATCATGAGAGGATAGAACAGATATGTTAGAATGCATTTTATTTGTGATGTGGTAACACAAGGTGATGTCTTGGTAGAGAAGATTGCTACTTCTGATAATCCAGTAGACATGATGACAAAAGTTCTTCCATCAATAAAGTTCAAATATTGTTTGGACTCAGTTGACATTACAATAGATTAAAGAGTTCAAGCCAAGGTGGAGATTTGTTACGTATGCCTTGAATTACCACTGTTATTTCTAGCAAATGGATAAAAGCCACTTATTATGGATGGTTACAAAAAAGGGTGCTTTTGTTACCAATAATTCCTTAGCATGTATAGTAAAATAAATGAATATGTGCATTTGATTGTAAAAATTCAATAAAAAAAAGAGAGGAAACATAAGGATTGAAATCCTTTAGAGTATACTTATGAGAGATTAAGAATTCATATAGAATTCTTCTTTATGGTTGTATTATTTTCTCGCAATAGAGATTCTTCTTTGTTATAGTTATAGTTTGTATAGTTAAATTTCTATGTCAAAGACAATCTGTCACAACATCAAATAAATTGGTACTCGAGAAATTTCATCTTTGAATAATTTTTTTGTAGATGAAATTAATTAATCAACTTGTCTATATTTTTGTTTTACTAGTAGGTAAAATTTAATTGCATCACATTATAATTTCACAAAATAAAATTACACTGTGTAAAGTAAACCCTCATTTGAGTAACACCTAAACCCTAGGAACTCTAATTAAGAGACACCTAATAGGACACCTAAACCCTAATTAATTCCAAGCTAGACATCTAATCCTAAGTACACTAACCTAATGACACTTGGAATCCACTAAACTAATTCTAACTTGCCCTACACGTTGAAACCACCCTAACCAACCCCAAAACCTCTCTCAACATTCAATTTCACCCACCATTAAGCAACAAAGGATAAAAGAAAGAGAGATTGAGAAAAAAAGAAAGAAGGGGTTGTGGAGGAGAAAGAAGAAAGAGAGGAAGGAAAGAGAATTGCTTACTACACCTTGCTAGCACCAAGTTCCACCACTTCATTCTTCATTGAGACCAAAACTAGGCAAGGGGGCTCTTCCTTGTGGACTTAAACTGGTTGTGTTGAGAGATTCAACCATTGATTTGCATGAATGCTTCCATTGGTTTTGTTGATCAAATTGCAAGTGAGATTCTACGGTGAAAATTTTGTTTTTCTGAAATCTATTTTGGTTTGTTTGGGACTGTGTTGTGTGTTGCATGTATATTTTATCTCATCTATTTGACTTCTAAATTAATTTGGAGAGCTCAAAATAAAAATGAGATTTTGCCCAAATTTTGTCAAGATTATTTTTTTCTACAAAATTTCTAAGTTAAACAAAGAGAGACAATGGCTGGACTCTGGTGCTTGCTGGCACAGGTCCCACTGTCACAATATTTTCTAGAGATCTATCTGTTGGATATTTGTGAAATTTGTTGTAAATTAAAATAGACACAAAATAAACAACGTTGATGTTGGGCTTGAAAACGTATGTGTTAAAATTGGAGATTATCTGTATCCTTTAAGTTGACATCTCTGTTCTAAAGTTTGATACTAACAGTGCTCTATTTTTCTCAACTCTGTAATTTTGTGTTTACAATTTTGAAAATGTGATGATTGATCCTTGAAGTAGAGACAATAATATTTTGAAATATATAAAATAGAAAAATTATAGACGTTGTCTTCAAATTTTAAAGGGGAAGGCAAAATAGAGTTCTTGTTGGAAGAACCTTTAGTGAAGTCTGGAAAAAGGGTTTGAATGAAAAATTTACTAGGAATGACACAAAACGAATTTTTTAAAAAAATTACCTTGTCGGAAAGATGCCTTAGTTAAATTTAAACTATAAAACGTATAACTCAGATTGATTTTGGGAAGGGGGATAAATTTATAAGTTTTTGAACTATGTCAAAACGGGGAAACACTCTGGTTTGCTATCTTTTGGAATTTTTTTTAGATTTTTTTCTAGTCAATTGGTTTACATTGTTAGAAAGATAAGAAAATTGTCTGCAAGGATATTTAAAAATATTATGTTTATAAAATGTTTTGCAAAATTTCACAGAGCCTTGAATCTGCCATGTGTTTCTAGGGTTTAAGTCTTTTATTCTTGTTACATTGTTGTGTTAAAATTGCCTCTTTTCTTTTATTAATCATTGGCACGTTAAATTTGTTTGGTGATATATGTGGTGTTATGTGATGAATTGTATGAATACCTTGGAAGTGTGCATCCCAAACAATTATTATTGTTGTATGTGCTAAATTTATTTGGAGATCGAGAGGTGTGACCTTGGGCATTGAGAAATGCTTGTGATTGTTGTGTGTGACACGATTGGTTTCCAATTGTAGTATATAATTACCTGCGTTAGATATTGGTTTTTGCTAGCTACAGGAACTCCCAATGTTTGACTAGAACCATATTTTGGTAGGCCTAGTTTGTCTTTAATGACGTGCATTATTATGTGAAAGTTCACAAGGTCTTGGGCATGAGTACCGATGTGACTAGTATTTTATTCTAGTGAGAATAGGGCACTTGAGAGATGTGCAAGTGGACATGAATACATTGTGGAATGCTGAAATGCAATTAATTCGAAGAGAGTCACATGGGGGCGTCGTGCTAGAAAGTTGTCAAAGCTCACAAAGTGACGATCGATTGGCAGTTTTCACACTGTGTGGTGTGGGAGGACCGTGTCCTCATTTGTTTATGTGTCATGTTGTTGGAGTCGGGGATTGGTCTCAAACATGTTTGCCAATTTGATTCCATTTAGTATCATATGAAGCACAACCCCATAGTGATGAAGAACATAAAATCCCTATGAGAAATATATATTGAGATAGCAAAATAAATATTTTATGATGCAAGTGAGATTCAGTAGATAACCACATCGTCGTGGATGGTAGATGTGTATCTTGTTTAGGTCTTTATGTGTCTAGTTGACAAAGCAGAAAGACTCACCCCTTATGTTCCCTCTCGATGGCGGGTGAGGAGCCGACGCTCCATCTCTAGATGAGTGCATTTGGAGGCAATCAATACCCGACATGACCAGAGGCATAGATCACTTCCTTGGGTATCTTTGTCATGTGTGGATGCCTATTGACTTATGCTTTTGTGTAGTTTTCACACCAAGTTGGGTGTTAGAGATGATTGCTCTAAGTCTAGGAACCTTTTCTTTTATATGTATATCCAATCGTCTACTTCATCCTCATTCGTAGTTGTACCCTAAGATATTACACGTTACTTTACTCAGGAAAAAACTTATGCATATTTATATATATTTCATAATTTGGATGTTTTATTTCTTTTATTATGCTTCAATTATTTGAGAAGTAAGCTCATAAGCAAAACTGTGTTATGTGTTCTTTTTGAAAATATGAATGAGTTGTTTTATCTATTATGCAATATTGACTTCTGAAAGCACCTAATGAAAAGGAACAAAAATATGGCTAAAATTTCAGTTCACATTTTCTCAGTTTTACATGATTGTGAAAATTAAATGGATTAACGTGCTTTATAAAATAAAATAAAATGAATAAATTAAGGTATAATTATAGTCTTAGAATTGAGGATGTTATAGTATGAACCACATGTATCTTTTATGAGAAGCAATCCTATTTGAGTTGGTAAAACTATCACGAGCGACAAAGTTATTCCTTCGAGTATTGAATGCAATTATATACCTAAGATTCGAACTCGAGGCACTACTAGTTAAGCAGGAACAACCTCGTTTCAGTTGATCCACGTGCTTGGTGTTTAGTTTTAAGATTTAGAAGTTGTCTTGTTCTATTTTATATTTTCTTCCACTCTTGTCCACCTCTCACCTAGTCTTCTGCACCTCGTATTTAGTCTTTGCTAGAGGTGACAAAGTCAAGCTAACTAAACATATGACCTATGCTTTAAATTTTGAGCACAGAATAAATTTGAGTTTTTTTTAGTTTTCTTGATTTAAGCTTAGCCCACAAAAATTCTACCCAAATTAGGATTTTACCGAACTTGGGCATTAAATTTTAATCACAAATTAAATTCAGGTCTTTTTAGCCTAATGTGATATGGGCCTAATATGAGCTCCTTTCTCCCCCCCTTCCCCCACAAAAAAAAAGCCCTATAAAATTGTGCTTATATAGAACATGTGGGGTTTGTAGCTTATAAGTTACAACTTCCAGAGTCTTCAAAGATTCATCCAGCTTTTGATATTTCCTTGCTAAAGAAGGTTGTTGGTGCTTACATAATTTAGTAAGATCTACCTCTTGGATTGGATATTTAGTAAGATCTACGCAATCTGTGATCAAAGGAAGAGAGGAAATTGTTTAGATTTTGGTCCAATGGAAAGGCTAAATTGTTGATAAAGCTACTTGGGAATATAAGTTGACTATTTAGAGTTAATTTCCAAATTTCAACCTTGAGGACAAGGCTAGAGCTACAAAAGGGGGCAATGTCAGAACCTCAAATAGGTTACAAGGTCAAAAAGGAATGTGAGATTTGTAATGTTATTTATTTTTCCATATTTGATTTTATAAGTGATTCAATTAAATGACAAGAGTAATTAAATTGAATTTAAGTGCTTGAATTAATTAATTAATTAATGAGGTAGTGATTTGATTATGTGTGCATGTGGTTAATGAGTTTTAGTGATTTGGGCTTAAAAGGATGGCTTTAGTTTGCTTTAGTTTACGTTGGAAAGATGGGTGTGTATAGTAAGGCTTAGGTGTGAAAGAGAGGAATTCCTAAAGTCATAAACCCTCCCTAAAGTCTAAAGAATCCAAAACACAAAAGCTCTCATTCTACTCTCTTCTTTCTCTCCAAGAAAACCCATTCATTGAGGATTTGAAAATTTGGTTATCTTGCTCAAAAGAGGTTTTTCCTCTCCTTTTTTTAGTGTTCATTGGCTATCCCTTGGTGTGGTAAGAACTTTTCTTCCCTCTTTTATATCCCATTTTGGTTTTCACTTGGGCACCCATGGGGGTTCCAAGAAAAGACTTAATTTTTGGGTTTAGATCTGACTTTAGGTTGGTTTTGGGTATGGATAATGCCCTTGTAGTGGGAGTGGCTAGTGGAGTTGAAGAAAGTTTGATCCTTGGACCCAAATTTCTTTTTGTTCCTCTTTCTTTTCACATAGTCATCTTGTGATTTTTAATATGGAAGGGAAGCTTCACCTTTTCTTGTTATATGTTAGATTTCATGTGTGGCAATGTATATTGGGTGGCTATAGAGTTATGATTTGTTGTCATATATGATTATTGGTGGTTTGATATAGACATAACTGAATTTGAAATTGATTTGTGGATTTGATGTTATGGTGTACTTTGTGTTAGAAACAGGGGGAGCTTGAAAAGGATCAAGATGCTGAGGATCTTAGTCAAGGAAAAGTTTTAGCTTTTACATGTAATTCAATTGAAAGCATATGTAATTCTTAGATGGATAAGAGTTTCATCCTATAATCCTTTTCATTTGCATAAACATCATTCATTGACTAGCATTCATGGTTTTAAAAAAGACATATGTTTTATAAACAAGATTTTAAAGTATTCATGATTGCATTGAAAAAGCCAATGTGTTCAAAGCTTGTTTTGGAAAAACAATTTCGTACTGCTTTAATTGATTACCAGCTAATGGTAATCTATTACTTAAGCTTTGAAGAACACATTAATCGATTACAACAATATGGTAATCGATTACTCTTCATAAATCATAGTTGAAGTCTTCCTGTGATAATTGATTAGGATATGGTGGCAATCAATTACTTGGCTTGTTTTGAAACATGACTTCCTATGATAATCGATTACATAATGAATTAATTTATTACATTTCTCATGAATCTTTTCTATAAAGATTCAAGAACACTTTAATCGATTACAGTAGAATAGTAATTGATTACATTTCACAAAGTCACATAAATGTATTCTTGTGAAAATTGATTACGATTTAGGGTAATCGGTTACTTGGCACGTTTTGGAAAACAAGACTTTCTGTGTTAATCGATTACATGGTGATTTAATCGATTACTTTGCTCATATATTGTTACCAGAAAGCTCAAGAACATTTTAATCGATTGAATTTGTTATTAATCGAATACTTTAGTTGTTTTAATCAATTACATTGACGATTTAATCGATTACATTCAGTTACAACAATTTATTATAAATAGTTGTTGGGTCTTTTGAAATTTATAGATCATTACATTGTGAATTTTTATAAGTTTTCAAAAGCATTCTGAAGTGAGAAAGGATATTCTGAGTTCTAAAGTTCTTGTCCCACAAATTCTAAATCTTCATGTTGCATTGAAAGATTTCTTCTTGGGCAAGATTTTAAAGAAGTATTTGGAGAGGAAGCTCTGAAACTTCTTTTCATTTCAAACCTGATTGGTAAACCATACTCATTTATATTCATTGGATCATTAGGTTGTCTCTCTCTATTAACTTTGTTTGTAAATTAGTTTTTTAGAATTTTCTAAGTGTTTGTTGCTATTACAATAGAATTCTTAAGGCTTGTCTAGAGTAGGGTTCTCTAGAGGGAATAGTAGAGAAGAGTTTCTCTATGTCTTGATCACTAGGAGTCTAAAAGGGTTTTTGATTTTTATTCTTAATCTAGGGTTGATTAAGGGTGACTGTTGTAAGCTTGTAAGAACTGAATTTTGTGAATAGTGGAACTCTAATCAAGTTTTGGTTAGAAGAAACTGGATGTAACTTCTCTTGTTGATAAGTGAATCAGTATAAGTTCTTGTGTTGATTATTTCTTTAATCTCATCTTGCTATCTTAATCTGTGATTATTTAGTGAAATCGTATTACTTAACAAGTGAAGGTTTTAGCAATTGTTTTCTTGAGCTGAGTGGTTTAATTGATTGAAGTATTTTTTGTTTTATTGTGATATGATTCTATTACTCTGATTCTTTAAAGATTTTTAGAACAACAAGTTTTAACCAATTCACCCCCCTCTTGGTTATTGTGTGTGTTCATATTGTTTTCAATTGGTATCAAGAGCAAGTTCTTGAGTGTTATTCAAGATCACTATCTTTTCTAAAAAGAACATGAATATCACATAAATTACCTTCAAAGAGAGTGCCTCCCTTAATTGTCCTTTGATGTTTGAAGGAGAGCATTTCAGTTTTTGGAAAAACAGAATGCAGATATTCATCCAATCAAATGACCCTGGTGCATGGAATGTAATAGGAAAAGGTCCTTTGGTTCCTATCAAAACTGTTGGTAATGATATGATTCCCAAAGAATGAAATGAGATGACAGATGCAGAAAAGAGAGTTGTTCAATATGATTTTAAAGCTAAGAACAAGATTACTTCTGCACTTTCTTCTGATGAATTCTTTAGAACTTTTAGGTGTAAAAGCACAAAGGAGATGTGAGAGATGTTGGAAGTCACTCATGAAGTGACAAATGAAGTCAGAAGATCAAGGAAGCATGCCTTGATTCATGAGTATGAAATGTTTAAGATGAACACCACATAAAACATATCTCAACTCCAAACAGGATTCACTCACGTTGTAAATCTTCTTCTTGGTCTTGGGAAGATATTTGATGCTGAAGAGTTAAACATCAAAATCTTGAAGTGTCTAACAAGACCATGGCAACCAAAGGTGACATCAATCAAGGAATCAAAAGATCTATCCAAGATATCCATGGCTGCATTATTTGGTAAGCTTCTTGAGTATGAATTAGAAATGTCTCAACTAACACATGCAAAAGATGCAAATAAGAAACACAAAAGTATAGCCTTGAAAGCTGCATTCTCTAATGTGGAAAAAGAAGAAGACTCAACTGAAGAAGATGGTGATGAGAATCTAAACCTAATAGTCAAAAGATTCAGCAAGTTCATGAGAAAGAACAAGAACAAAGTTCACAAAGTTCAACAACAACAACAACAAAAAAAAAGAGTGACAGCAACAACAACAACACTAACTTCACCTACTTCGAATGTGGTAAGCAAGGTCACATTAAATCTGAATGTCCTATTTTCTTAAAGAAGCAACTTGGCAAAAAGAAGGCGCATGAAGAAGGAAAGCCAAAGAAAGCCTACATAGCATGGGAAGACAATGCCTCAACAACTTCTAAATCATCAAGTGAAGCTGAATAAGCAAATGTATGTCTAACATCAATAGTTGATGAAGATGAAGAACTCTCAAGTGCTAAAACAGAAGTAAATCCTGAATTTGATCAACTTGTTGATGCTTTCCATGATATGCATGAAGAGGCTCAAAAGCTTGCAATCTCCAACAATAAGCTAAAAGGTAACCTTAAATGGCATACCACTAAACTTGCTGAATAGCAAGCTAAACTTTGTAAGTTAGAAGAAAATGAAAATGTAACAAGGAAAGAGAAAAAGAAAATGGGGAATTTGAGATTTTAAAAAATAAGAAAAAGAAAATTAGTTAACATTAATTTTTTTTCATATATATCAATTATAGATTCATTCGTTAAATTTAAACTCTATACTAATTTCAATAATATAATTTTAGAAAGGAAAGAGATAAGGGTTTAAATTAGATATAAATAATTTGCTTAACTTTTTTAAATAAATAATAAAATTATACTTAAATTATTTATAATAACACCACTAGAAAAATGCAATTTAGTCACCGAAAATATTCGGTCGCTAATAAAGACCGAAATAGCCACTGAATATTGTCTGTCGCCAATTGCGACCAAAAGTTATGGTTGTGGTTTAGTTTCCGCAGTGACCGAATTAGCAACCGAATACAAGAGTCATTGAAATGTTCGGTGGCTATTTCGGTGGCTATATATTTATAAAAACAAAAGCATTATAGCGACTGAATATAGAATTAATTATAGTCAAGGAATAGTATTCGGTGGCTATATTATATTGATAGCGACCGAAATGGAATCGGTGGCTATGGTATGCTGATAGCGACCGAAAATGCTCGATCGCTAAGGCATTGCATACTATGTTTATATCAGCGACTGATGTTTTAAAAAAAATTTAAACTAAATTATTTTATATCATATAAGTAAATAGATTTTGTACTTAGAGAAAGTATTGAAATAGTATATTAGTAATATTTTTAAATTAACAAACTAAATGTTTACCATATTTTATAAATATATGATATTTTTAATTATACTATGATAATTTTTAATAATTTTAACCAACCAATATTTACATTTTTTAGTAAGATAATAAACGATACTTATCATTAATCTTCAAATTTTTTATTTTTACAAAATAATTTTTTATTTTATATAATTATTTTAAAATGATAATAAATAAATAAATACAGTTTATATAATGTATTTTTAAATTTTGTAAAATGAAGTATTTTAAAATATGAGGCATAAGTTTAACAATAATGATTAAATTAAGGTTCAATATGGTGTAAGTGATATTTATGCAATGATGAAGACCCAATCAAGGTCCAATAAGATGCAATGGGTATCTTATGTATTTACTAAAACCTTAAATTGGCTTTAATTTAAGGTTTAATTGCAAAGTATGTGCTCCTATTATGCATATTTGACCAAATGAGTGCCCTTATTTTTGAATTCACTATCTTAGTCCCAAAGTTGTTGATTCTTAAATTTTAAACATTAACTAGACTACCTAGAAAGTTGATCAAACATTTTGTTAAAAAATAAAAATTTAAAAAATGCTTTAGAAAGGACTAAAACCATAGTCTTTAGAATGAAAACACACTATTTTACCATTGCACCCAAGGGCTCATTTGAGTATTTAGTGCAAACTATAGTATTAATATATAAGTATTTTGCAATAATAGTTCAAAATTCATTTTTTTTAAAATTATTATATTTTATAATTTATATATTATCTTTTAAAATGTATCATATAAGATTAAATTATATTTTTATATAAATTAGAATATGTATATTTATATAAGTTTTATTTTAAATATTAAATATTATATATTATATATTATATTTATCTTTTTAAATAATGTTTGTGTTTGATTTAGTGACACCATGTTTTTATCTTTTTACTATTATAATAAATAACAAGAATAGTTTAATATAGCTAACATATATTATCAGTAAATCACATATATAAATATTTTAAAGATAATAAAATACTGCAATTTTATGAAATTATAATCTATATAAAAAATATGCATTAAAGATAAAATATAAGTTTGCCAAGGGAATAAAAATAGAATATATAAAATAAAGCTTATATAAGTATATATATTCTAATTATATGAAAATAGAGTTTAATCTTATATACTATATTTTAAAAGATAATATATTTTCGCATAAAAATATAATAAATTAAAAAAATAAAGTTTGAATTTTGAACTAATACTATATTTTACACTAAATATCGAAATGGACACCTGAATATAGTGATAAAGGAGTGTGTCAATTACTCCAAGAATCATGGTTTTAGTCCTTACTTAAGCATTTAATTATTTTAAGTTCTTAAATTATAATAAAATATTAATCAATTTTTTAGTGTAGTCAATATTTTAAAATTTAACCGTGATTTTTGGGGACTCTGATAATAAATTTTGAAATATAGAGAGACCAATTTGGTGAAATAGACAAAATAGCTAGAACTGCTTCAGATTTTCTCTGCTTTCTCTCTTTCTCTCTTTGACATACTCACTTGGGCACACAGTTTCACTTTTTCTCGCTAGTTTCTCTCCTTTCCGTTTCAAAGCTTTTATTTATTATATTTTTGTTTACTTACTTTGAGAGGCGATCTTTTCACTGGTGGGAGAGAGAGATTATTGGTTTATTATTTATGTATGCAGCAAACATATTTTTGACCAACAATATTAATGGAATATTGATGGAATTGGGGGTTACAATTTGTAATTTAGTGTATTTGAAGGGTATTCCTTATACGCTTGTCTGGTCTGTTTATCCATATATATATATATATATATATATGGATAAACAGACCAGAC
>PYAF01000894.1:63524-84534 GCA_007407185.1 Glycine tomentella
TTTTACTGGGTTTAATGTATAAGCTTATAAAACAAAAATTTTACTCAACTTCCATGTATATCATGCTTCATTTATAACAAAGTGACCACTAATTATTATTATTGTTATTATCATAATAAGAAGCTGTGGAAAATAATCATATTGTAAAAGGAACATGTAACCATATAAAAGTATTGATATTTGATTATCACAAAATAACAGAATCAAAAGCCAATAAGATCCAAACAAAATTATAGAAAAAGGTCAAAAATGAGTTAACATTAAGGTCAGCATGAAACAAAATCATAAAAGTAAATTGGCAACCTTTCCAGAATAATATTATGATGCAGAATCAATACCTTGGATGTGAAAACAAAGGTGCCAAAACAACAACCTCCAGCAACAACTTGTTCATTGTCTTCCCATTAGAATTTATGAAGTCTACATCTTCTAGAGGTAAGCCACAGGTATGAAGCAGGCGCAACATTTGTTCCATAACAATGCTGACCTACCACAGATATGAATTTAATAGCAAACAAAAGTCACATTTCTAAAATCCAATAAATGAAGAACAAAATAAGAAAGAGCATCTATTTTTACCGAGAATGATAAAACAACTGATATATATATATATATATATATATATATATATATATAATGATAGCTGCAGAATAAAAAATATAAACTGACAGCACACAACTTAATAAGCTGATATCCTGTTTTTACCGAGAATACTCCAGTTGCATCTCCATTCAAGTACCAAATATCAGGTTACATGACAAATTGCTGCTAAACCAATCAGCACCTCAATACATTAGTCTATTTATACAGGAATTCACAACACTAATATATAAATAAAGATTTACACCTCAAAATTCATCCACTTTTGGTATCAAAACAGCCCACTACATCAAATATAATAGCTACTAATATAGAAGATAAAAAAAAAAAAGATGTATAGAAACTCACATGAAGTAATTTGATTTCTTTCTTCATAATAGTGTATAATGCATAGTTAGAATCGTTTCTAGAAAGATAGAAAAAAAGGTTATGATATAGGAAGCAAAAAAAGTTGAGTATAAGAAACAAAAAATTTAGAGAGGGAGTTTCTATACATCTCAGGTTTGGGTTTTGTTTCTTTATCTTCTGCTGGTGCTTTTTCTGCAATATACAATAAAGATTATAAACAGAGCAATAGAAATTTGGGTGAGTCATTTTGTCGAACACTTCATAAGCACAACATATTTGTCAAACACCTCATGGAATTTTACTGGGTTTAATGTATAAGCTTATAAAACAGAAATTTTATTCAACTTCCATGTACATCATGCTTCATTAAAACATTAAAAAAGGAAGTAAAATTTTAAACACTTGTAAAGAATAATTAGCATAAAACATTTTAAAAAATCAAAGGAAATAGTTGTGGGAAAGGAAATAAAATAATATAAAAAACAGGAAGAAAGAAGAAATTGAGGGAAGAGGAGATATGGAAGGATCGAAGAAAGGAGGAAGAAGCTTGTGGTTTAGAATTTAGGAAGCTGGAAATGAAAAAAAAAACAGTGGAAACGAAGAAAAGAGGAAAAACAAATAAAAGATGAAAAAGAAAAGAGAGAGACAGAGGTTTGAAAATGGAGTTGCAGCTGAGGGAGTTTGAAATTCAAAATTCAAATGATTTTGAATTTCAATTGAGCAGAGGAGTTAAACGGAGAAGGAAGAACTGTGAAATTTTCCGAAGCTAAGGAAGAGGAAAAGAGATGGGACCGTAGTGCAGTGAGGCAGAGGCAGCGGTGGTGCGGTGGGGAAGAAAGAAAAAGTAGAAAAAGGTAGGAGAAGATGGAGAAAGAGAAAGAGAAAAACTGAGAAGAGAAAGAGAGAGCGGAGCGGAAGAATTTCAAAATTTGAAATTCAAATTGAGGACAGAAGAGAACAGAAGAGTTGAGCGCCAGTTTTTTTCACAAATGGAGGAAGTGAGCCCGAAGTTGGGAGAAGAGGATCCGAACCTGCGAAGCAAGGAGAAGCAAGGAGAAGCAGGTAAGGAACCTTCTTTTATTATAAGTATATTGACAATTCAAACCCAAAAGGTGCATGCGCATCTCTCATAGACCAAATTGTCACGATTAACACATTCAGCTACCAAAATAATCGTTTACCCTATATTTATAAAACAGATTTGGTCCAAATTGAAGAGTTACACTAAGAGAAGCTTCATGGTGTTCTATAAAAGACACCGAAAATTTCATCAAGGAATTTTCCTATCATGATAGGTATATACCAATATTCAACTTTTAGTCCTTATCTCTTTGTCTTAGTGATGGATGAACTATCAAAAGATATTCAAGTAGAAGTGTCATAATGTATATTGTTTGTAGATGATATTCTGATTATTGATGAGACCAAATATGGTGTTAATAGGAAATTTGAATTGTGGAGAAACACTTTGGAGTCTAAATGATTCATAATAAGTAAGAGCAAAATTGAGTATATGAAGTGTGAGTTTTCGCTGGTAAGATATGGTGATCAAGACCCTGTGCATCTACTTGGACAAGAGGTACCTAAAAAAGACGTTTTTAGTGGCGAAGTTCATCTGAGTTTTTATGTGACCGCAAAATTTTCCTTAAGTTAAAAGGAAAATTCTATAGAACAGTTGTAAGACCTGCAATGTTATATGAAGCTGAATGTTGGCCAGCACATAGACACCATGAGCATAAAATAGGGGTAGCAGAAATGAGGATGTTAAGGTGGATGTGTGGTTATACGAAGATAGATAAGATAAGAAATAAAGATATTCGACGGAAGGTAGAGGTAGTACCGGTGAGTGAAAAGATGAGAGAACATAAATTGAGGTGATTTGAGCACGTAATCAGAAGACCCATAGATGCTCCCATAAGAACAAGAGTCTGTTAACATGAGCTCGACACAAAGAGAGGTAAAGGTAGACCGAAACTTACCTGGAAAAAGGTAATTAAATAAGACTTAATGGAGTGGGATATAGACTGGGGAAGGTGTGTTTAAGGACAAAATAGAAGAAATCTATAAGCTTGGTAGAGGGTTAGACCTGTTATTATCTCTATGTTCCATACGATTTCTTTTTAGTTCTTTTTCTCTTCTTTTTTCCCTTCTTCTTTCATGCTTCTTTTTTACCTTTTTTTCATCTTCCTCGTTTATATTATTGGATTCATCTACCACTGATCCCAATTAACTTGGGTTAAAGATGTTGTCGATGTTGATGTTGATGTAATGTAGCGGTGATGAGGTGACATTCATTGTAGTTGTGTCAGGTGATGAGTCCCTGATTGACATAATTACTTCCTCACTTTGAGGTTGTGTCTTTGGCATACCCCTTATCAAGAGACGACATTTATTGAAAAAAATATTTTGTATGTGTGAGCTAACCTCAACCTTTTGACCTCTTAGAATCCTTCCTCTAGGCAAACAATATGTTGGGTTGGTGGAGATTAGAGAATTATATTTTTAGGATATGGTTTTATTGAACAGTCTCATAAACACACCGTTGTCAAATTGGTTTCCCCTTTTCCCCTGCTTATGCTTCTTGCAGTGAAGAGGTAGCTAAGCAAAGTCATAATTTGATCAAGTAGCTTCCACATTTCTGAGATAAACTGTTTTTCAAAATCTCCTAATGAATTGACAAAGAATTATTTCATCTCATTTTATTTACACAAAGGAAAAGCAATATTCTTTATTGTTAGAAGGTATGGGCTTTTATGAATATCTGTTGGCTAACTTAAATAGCTACAACAATTTGTTTGGAGTAACTGATGAGTGTCTCCACTAACATGCCTTTTTTATAGCATTAGATTAATCATCAATGAAGTTTATAGGAAAACATAAAGCAGATAAATAACATAGCTTCATTTTCTATAGCATATGGTGGTAGTTACAGAAAAAAAAAAGTTGAGCCCTGGAGACATCACTTGTGGGAAGGGCCAACCATATTTAGTGCCCAAATAAATTAATGTGTTTAGAGATACCTTGGGAAATCAGCAATACAAACTAAATTTCAATAAGTTGAATATTTATTAGCAATCCCATGAATAGGCAAACCCTTGGAATTCTTGAATCTTGATTCTACAAGGGAGAATTTTGATTATGGATTTACTGACAACCATTATTCCACTGACTACAAGTTATCTTTCCAACTGACTGTGTTCCCAAAGACTTTTGAAAACATATCCAGTTATGGACTTTCTTGTATCAATCCTTCCTACAAAATTCGAATCAACAAAACCTTCTACCTTTGGAACTCCACCTTGACTGACATCAATTCGTACCAATAGTCCCACAAAGATATCTCATTACCTATTTTGTAGCCTCCCTATATGGTTGCCTGGATTCAGTATATATGTATTGGTAAGTCAAAAAACATTTATGTCTTAATAAGAATCAGGACCCTTCATTATTTTGATTAGATATAAATAAATACAAAGGTTAAAAGTTGTGTCTTATGTGATATTAAACCATGCCTAATACATCTACGTCTGTGTTATTAAATGATAGAAGAGTCATGCCATGATCTGATACAATGTTAAATCAATGACATTTAAGAATTCATTTATTTCTTTGTGTTTGAGATTCATTTTGCAAAGACATTCTCTTAGGATCTGTCTAATCCTATGAAGAATAAATGAAGTTTAAGATCTAGAATTTCCAAACAACATCAAAAGATTCACACTACTGGTCCCAGGCTTGCTCTGACTTAAAGCAAGTGGTTTTCTACTAAAGTGATCAAAATGAAAGCTCACAAAAGTGGTTTTCCAACATGAAGAGTCCGTACATTTAATGCAAGCATTAAATGCTCTAACAATCACAATCTTCAAACACGAGATCCAATGAAGAAATCTATCCATTTAGAGACAATAGACACTTGTTGAAGAAGATCTATAAATACTAGAAGCTTTGAAGACATGGATATGAATTCATACATTCTTTGTTGATTGTTGGATGATGGATGATAGAGATAGTGTGGAAGATAGTGGTTGTCTGGTCCGGTACTCTTGTCTTCTATATCGATCGTCCAATATTCTGTAATTTGATGGAGCGTTCAGTCACGTAGAAAGAGCGTCGAGTCTGGTGGTTCATTAACATAGGTTTTATCGTAACACAATTATTTTCTATTTTTCTATTATAACCATTTTCAGTTAGACTGTTAGTTGTTGTATCCTTTATAAAGAGCATGTATTCTAGGTTCAGAGAGCTTGAGAGTGCTTTGAACAATTTAATTGTAAATGCTGTTATTTGCAATAAATTTAACAATTTTGCGCGTTATCTCTCTTCTCCTTCTATCATCTATGAGTCCCTATCTGAATAGAACCTCTCAAATCTTTCCAATAAATTTTTATCTAGAGCTTTGAATCAAGATCAGTTTTGCATTTGTTTCGTGGTAGACCAAGTCATCAGTGATCAATCATTCTATTTGTTATCTGTTCATGTCGTGTCTTCAAGATTCTACCAAGAAGATGGTCAGCACAATCAAGATTCAGAAAGTCACAGGGAAGAATAGCTTCAACCTTTGGCACATCAAGATACAAGCATTGTTGAAAGAACAAGGCATTTGGGCTCCTTTCTCTGGTCAATCATCGAAGATTAATAAGTCAGTGCTTGAGTTACAAGAGGAAAAGGAACATTCGCTAATTCTCTTATCTTTGTCTAATAAGGTCCTTTATGAAGTTTTTGAAGAACTGACTACTATTAGGCTTTGGGTCAAATTGAAGAAACTCTTCATGACAAAATCAATCTGTAACAAGTTGCTTTTGAAACGACGTCTGTTTGGCCTATGAATGAGGGGAGGTATGCCACTAAAGCAACACCTTGATGAGCTAAACTTTGTTCTGATGGAGCTATGTGACATTGATGTCAAGATGAAGATGAAGATGAATATCTAACAATGCTTTTGTTAGCCTCTCTTCCTACTTCCAATGAGAATTGTGAATTCTCTTAGTGTAGGCAAGAACTCCATTACACTTGAAGAAGTCAAGTCTAGTCTCTATTCTAGTCTCCATTCTGACTGTTAGGGGCCTTTGAGGGTTTCATTATTTGGAGGTGCAAGGTATTTCCTTTCAATCATCGGTTGTTACTCTAGGATGACAAGGGTATTCATGAAGCAGAAATTTGAAGCTTTCAATTTTTTCAAGCATTGGATGATTCTTATAAAGAATCAAACAGGAAAGCCAGTTAAGTGTCTTAGGACTGACAATGGCTTAGAATTCTATAGAGATAGAGGCATAGAAAGACAATATATTGTACGCTATACTCCACAACAAAACAAAGTAACTAAAAGAATGAAGAGGACCTTGTTGAAAAGGGCCAGATGCATGTTATCCAATTCAGTATTGAATAAGAGTTTTTGGGCTAAGGCACTCAACACAACATGCTCTCTCATGAATCACTCATCGTCCACTACCATAGACTTCAAGACCCCCTATTGAGGTATGGTCTAACAAACCAGTTGAATACTCAATGTTGAAGGTGTTTGGATGTTCGACATACTATCACGTAAGTGATGGTTAGTTGGAGCCCAAAGCCAATAAAGGATTCTAGGCTATGGCGGTGGAGTCAAAGGATTCTAACTTTGGTCCCTATCTAAAAGAAAGATCATTATGAGTAGAGATGTCATCTTTGATGAACTCTCTATGTTGCATTGTAAATCTGATGAAGATTTAGGCAAGGCTGAGAATGTCATGAAGTTGGTGGAGTTTAAGAACTCCACAATCAGAAATATCAGTTATCAAAAGAAGTTTGAAGCACCTGATGAGACTAATCAGGATCTTCAAATGTACCCTTAACATTAGAATTCAACACCAATTGAGGGGACTAACTGGATGAATCAAAACTATTCGAAGTAGCCCAAAACCACAACACCCAGAAATTTAATAAAGCAAATCAAAGTTCTTGAAAGATATGGTTTTGATGTGATGTCTGATGCATTACAAGTAGCAGAAGAAATCGATTCATTCAAACCAACCACTTATCAGAAAGCAATTTCTTGTTTTAAAACTGAGGAGTGGACGATGGGTATGAATGAAGAGATGAAATCCTTTTAGAAGAACCAAACTTGGGATTTAGTTGAGCTACCTGAAGGCAGACAAGTAGTGTGGTGCAAGTGGATCTTCAAGAATAAATCTGGATCGTCCACCGAAGAAGTCATTCGTTATAAAGCACATCTAGTAGCAAATGGCTACAGACAGAAGGAAGAAGTGAACTACAATGAGATATTTTCTCTAGTAGTTCGACACACCTTCATACGTGTTTTGTTGGCCCTAATGGAAACTCTGGACATGGAGTTAGAGCAACTCAATGTCAAAACTACATTTCTCCATGGAAGACTAGAGGAATACATTTTGATGCAAAAGCTTGAAGGTTTTGAGGTGGAAGGAAAGAAAAATTCTATCTATAGATTGAAGAGGTCTCTTTATGGGCTAAAGCAATCACCAAGATAATGATACAAGAGATTTGATGAATTCATTGTCTCTCATGGGTACATCAAAATTCCCTATGACTCGTGTTTATCATAGCAAGGTGGAGGATGATTCCTACATCTATCTACTACTCTATGTGGACAACATGCTCATAGCATCTCAAAATTTGTTGGCAATTCAAAAGCTGAAGTCACTACTCAATAGTGAATTTGAGATGAAGGACATGGGAGCTGTTGAAAAGATTCTAGGCATGGAGATCAAGAGGGATCGAGTCCAGAAGATTATTTTTATATGTTAGAAGGAATACATTTAGAAAATGCTGAATCATTTCGGGATGGCATCCACACCAGTATATACTCCCCTGACAACGCCAAATCGTCTATCTACTACTTAGTCAAAATTAGAGAAGGAATACATGTCTCGTGTTGATTGTTGGATGATGAACGATAGAGGTAGGGTGGACGACAGTGGTTGTCTGGTCCAGTACTCTTGTCTTTTATATTGATTGTCCAATAATCTAAAATCTGGTGGACTGTCCAATCACGTAGAAGGAAATGTCCAATCTGGTGGTTCATTAACATAGGTTGTGTTGTAATTGTAATTGTTTTCTATTTTTCTATTGTAACCATTTTAGGTTAGACAATTAGTTGGTGTCTCATTTGTAAGGAGCTTTGTATTCTGGGTTTAGAGAGCTTAAGAGTGTTTTGAACTCTTTAATTATAAATTCTATTATTCCCAATAAACTTAACAATTTTGTGCAATATATATCTTATCCTTCATTCATCTATGCTTCCTTATCTGAATAGAATTTCTCGAATCTTCCCAAAACTCTTATTTGAATTCTTTATGTAATTTTTTTGTATATTTCTGTATAATTATTGAAAAGCTCTCAAAACTCCTAGAACATCTTGAAAGAAAAGACTAAGTATTGAGATTGTATATCCGTCTATAAGACGATTGAGAGTTGGTCATTGTGAAATCAAACAACAAATCTATTTGATTTGTATAGAGCCAACAATAGCTTGGTATGACAAAGAATACCGAGTTGTATCAAACTTGGGGTAGAACTTAAGTCGTAGAGCCATAAGTGAAAATGATAAATACTTATAACTTGTTGAAGTTAGTGAAACTTTGTGGTTTTCCAAGAACTGGACATAGTCTCAATGGTAGAGACAAACCAATATAAATTTGTGTGTGTTATATGTTTTCTTTATTCTTCTACTTTAAATTGACCAAGGGTCTGTATTTGGTTTTGTTTTGGAAAACTCTGTCTACTTTGCAAAATCTATTTTCATCGTCTGAGAGTGTTTCTGTGAAAATCTATTATCTGCCTTACAAGGTTTCTCTTCGGATGATAACTTTGTTTTCTTCATAAAAGGCTTAAAAATTTCTAATATCACAATTTAACTCCCCTTCTTATGATATTTGCCTTTACACCTACTAATAACATTCATAGCATAAGCCAAATCAGCTATGTAACACACCATTGTGTACATGATATTGCCAATTGCATTAGAATAGAGCGCTTTTTGCATGTAAGCCTGATCTTCATCAGTTTGCGGCTCATGCTTCTTAAACAACTTGAAATGCTAAGCAAGTGGAATTGTGGCTGACTTTGCAGCTGTCATCTCAAATCTATTTAGAACCTTTTTTGTATACTTTCTTGAGTTAGGTACAACCCCTACTGTCTCTTTTTCTTGTAATCTTCATACCAAGTATCTTTTTAGCTTACTCGAGATCCTTCATTTCAGATTCAAAATTCATAAACTATTTTAACCTTGCAATTTCTTCCATAAACTAGCCAACAACATATCATCAACATATAGCAACAAGAAAATTGGTTTCTCAAGTCCATGACCCTTAAAGTAAACACAACAGTCATACTTCTTGAGATTCCAATCTTAATCATACATTCATCAAAACGCATATACCATATCCTTGGTGATTGTTTAAGATCTCTTCAACAAACACACTTGATTCTCAGTTCCTTCTTTGATAAAACCATCTAGTTGTTTCATATAAATGGTCTCCTCCAACTCCCCATGAAGGAAAGCTGTTTTGACATCCATTTGTTCATGTTCCATATTAAAATGTGCCACCATTACAAGTAACACCCTTATAGAGCTTTGATTGACCATAGGTGAATTTTATTTTATTTTGTGAAATCTATCACTTCTCTTTGAGTAAAACCACGTGCTATAAGTATAATCACGTGCTACCAGTCTTGCCTTGAACTATGCCTTCTCAACACCAAGTGTGCCTTCTTTTCGCTTGAAAATCCATTTACTTCCAACAGTCTTTTGTTCTTTGGGCTTGTCCACCAAAATCCAAGTTTGATTCTTCTCCATTGAAGCCATTTTCTCCTTCATATCTTCCAATCAACTATGGTCATCTTCACTCTTCATGGCTTCAGCATAAGACTTGGGTTCTCCATGGTTATCAAGCTCTAGTCCTACTATAAAAGAAAATGAAATTAGACCAGCATGTCCATATCTCTATGGTGCTTTGTGTGTCCTTTCTCTGTCCCTCATCAATTAATAATTCTGAATAGACATTTCCTCAACATCATAGTCATACTGAACTGACTATACTAATGTTTGTTGTTGCCTACGAGTTGTAGTTTCAGGTTCATTTGTAATTATAGACTCCACCTTAATTTGAGTCACTTGATGTTTAGACTTCTCATGAGTTTCTAGCCTTTATGGCTTCACCAAATATGCCATTTCATGTTCATTAAACACCACATCCCTACTGATCAAATACTTCTTGTTTCTAGGCTCCAAACACCGTGATTTGTAGCCTTTAACTCTTTTGAGGTATCTAATGAAGATGCACTTTAATGCCCTTGGTTCTAACTTGTCTTGCTTAATACGAGCATAAGCAATGCAGCCAAAAACCTTTAATTCTGAATAATCAGCCTCCAATTCTCTTGTGGTGTCTTGAACCCTATAAATGTGGATGAGCACCTATTGATGCAATACACAACTGCGCTTATTGCCTCTACCCAGAAACACTTTGGTAGTCCAATATGATTTAGCATACACCTAATATGCTCAAGAGTGGTCTTATTGAACCTCTCTGCTAAACCATTTCATTGTGGTGTGCTTCTTATGATTTTGTGCCTTGCTATTCCATTTTTCCTACAGAATTGATTGAAATCTTCCTCACAAAGCTCAAAGCCATTGTTAATCCTAAGTTTCTTCTCCTTATTCACCGTTTGAGTTTCAACCAGAACTTTCCATTCCTTAAACTTCTTGAAACCCTTCTGTTTAAGAAAATAAACCCAAACATTTATGGAGTAATCATCAACTATGGACAAAACATAACTAGCTCCACAATGAGATTCAGTCCTTGATGGCCCCCATAAATCACGTAGTCAAGAACCCCTCCTCTAGAATGAACACTAATGGAGAACTTTAACCTGGTTGCTTTGCCCATCACACAATGCTCACAAAACTCTAATGGCTCAATCTTGTCATGTCCAAACACACATTGTTTTGCCAATTCATCCATCCCCTCTGACTGACATGTTCCAATATGTGGTGCCAGAGTTTGGTTGCAACACCATATGTGATGATTAGCAAACCCGACAACTATTGTTTGACCAATAAGAGAGTATAGTCCATTCTTCTTTACCTGTTTCATGATAACTAGTGACCATTTGCACACCCTAAGACTTCCTTGATCACACTTGTAGCCATATCCACTTTGATAAAAAAATTCATAGATTAAATTCCTCTTTAGTTCCAGAACATGTCTTGCATCTTGCAGCACTCCTGTCCATGCCATCATACATTCTCAACCTTATGGATCTAATTCCAACCACCTTACAAGCTTTGTTGTTAACATTGATCCTCCACAAATTTGCTTTTATGTCTCAAACTAGTCCTTATTCGGGCTTATATTTAATGAACATCCTGAGTCCAAGATCTATTCTTTTTGAGAGTCTTGATCTGTAATTGACAAGGCTTCAACACTGTCACAACCATCGTGAGCCACCACTACATCTCTTGTGTGCTTGTTCTTCTCATTTAACTGATTTTTGTTGTTCGGACAATCCTTCTTGAAGTGTCCTTCCTTGTCATAAATGAAGCACCTCTTTTTCTTGCCCTGGATTTGGATCTTAATGATTTCTTGTGCTTGAAATCCTTCTTCTCTTGTCTACCTCGTGTGAATAGCCATTTAGTAACCTCATCTTTCTTTGAGTCATCGTTTCTTATATTTCCTTCGAGGTGAGTGTTTGCATTAACTTCTGCCATTATAAGAGACACCTTCCATACAACGTTGTGTCAACAAAATGCTCGAATCTCTTCGACAAAGAACTTAACAAGATGATCGCCTGGTCTTCATCATATTTTTTCACGTCAATACTCTTCAAATCCAGGTTGATTTTATTAAAATTCTCCACATACTTCTTCAAAGATTTTTCTTCCTCCATCTGTAGCGTATACAAATGTTTCCTAAGGTATAAATTGTTGACTAGAGACTTCAATTACAGAGCCTCCAACTTCTCCCAGATTTCCATAGCAGTCTTCTCCTCTGCCACCTCGCTAAGAACTTCATCTTCAAGGTTGAGCAAGATCGCACTGTGGGCTTTCTTTAACACATCATCATGCCTTCTTTCTTCAACTTTTATGATTGCTTCTTTCAATAATACAACATCCAAGCCTTGATGAACCAACAATGCATTCATCTTTACTCGCCAAAGACTAAAATCATCTGATGAACTTCTTAATTTCCATCTTTGCCATCGCCATGCTCTTTTCCCTATATCTTAACCTTAGGCTCGTGATACCACTTGTAGAGCAAAACTAGAGAAATAAAAAGATAAACCAGTATTGAAGAAGGGAAAAATATGAATTGCATTTTTGATATGTCAAACTGAAAAAACTAATTGTTAGAACTGTCAAGGATCCACCATATACAGTTGGTCCTAACTAACAGAATTATTGAAATCTAAACAGAATATTAGACCAATTATACAACAATAACCATGCAAGGTTTAAAACTTTTAATAGCCACAACATAAATCAACATTGTGTATAGTGTAAAGAGAATGAAGAATATACACTAACCATTAAAATTAGAAAGAAACTGAAGCCTAGCTAGTAATAAATGATGTCTTCAAAGGTAATATTTTGCATACTTCTAATGTCTGGTAGAAGTTTGGTCATGGAGGTGTTGGATGAAAATTGTGTTAGGATAGAGCATAGTAGTAGAGATTGGTCTTGGTGCCTTGTTTTGAGGAAGACAATGTACACTAGTGGATTTTTATGAAATATGGCATGTTGGTGATTGATGTGAGGAACAATGGTAGTTACCAATTTTTGGTGCTTAGAAAAGCCTCATGTGTGTAGGTCTATCAAAAATATTTTCAATAATATGAAATTGTTGATTAAAATTGTTTGAAGATATACTAGGCTAGATTTCATAGACAAGACTGGTGGGGTGGTTTTTTATGATATTCCCCATCCTTGAAACTCAGCCGAAAAGTGAAATTTAATATTTTCTCACTTTGTCATTATCTATCTATCTACTATATGTAAAGAAAATTTGAACTTTTGTGAACCGTTAGATCAATATTTTAACTTCATATCAGTCGTTGGTCTAAAGTTCACTTGAAACTATTACAACCATTAATCAAAACTTATATTTTATAATAGCCACTGATTTTAATTAATATGATCTAATGTTAATGTTTTTTTTTAAAATATTTTATAAAAATTATATATTTATTAAATGGAATAAGAGAAAATAATTATCCTTTTTTGTATATAAAAAAATGTAACCTTAAATATACTATATGCAAAGGAAGTTTGAATTTTTGTGAACCGTTGGATCGAGATTTTAACTCCATAATAATTATTGATTTTAGTTAATATGATCTAATGTTAATGTTTAAATTTTTTATAAAATTTATATATTTATTGAATATAAGAGAAAATAATTATCCTTTTTTGTATATAAAAAAATATAACCTTAAATATAATAATAAAGTCATAATTATTTTCAAAATTATATTTTTGACTATTATTAAAAGTTAATGTTATTTGAAATTACTGTATGTATATATTAATAACATTAAAATTATATTTTAAAATAAATTTTTACTTTTCTTTCTTATGATTTTTAAAAATAATGACAACTCCCGTGTGACACCAACTTTAACTCCTAGGAATGTCATTAACAAATTCGAGTTACTTGACGCACAAGCTTGGGGTTTGTGTTTGTTGCGAAATGACCTTAAACTTAAACTTAAACTTCTTCTTCTTCTTCTTATTGTTATTATTATTGTTATTGTTGTTATTATTCTTATTGTTATTGTTATTGTTATTGTTATTATTCTTATTATTATTGTTATTTTTGTTATTATTGTTATTGTTATTGTTGTTATTATTGTTATTTTTGTTATTGTTATTGTTGTTATTGTTGTTATTATTATTGTTATTTTTGTTATTATTGTTATTGTTATTGTTGTTATTGTTATTGTTACTATTATTGTTATTATTATTATTGTTACTATTATTGTTATTGTTACTATTATTGTTATTATTATTATTGTTACTATTATTATTACTATTATTGTTACTATTATTATTATTATTGTTGTTACTATTATTATTCTTATTGTTACTATTATTATTATTATTGTTGTTACTATTATTATTCTTATTGTTACTATTATTATTATTATTGTTGTTACTATTATTGTTCTTATTGTTACTATTATTATTATTATTCTTGTTATTATTATTGTTACTATTATTATTGTTATTATTGTTATTCTTGTTATTATTATTGTTATTATTATTGTTATTATTGTTATTGTTATTGTTATTATTGTTATTATTATTATTGTTATTATTATTGTTATTATTATTATTGTTATTGTTATTATTATTGTTATTATTATTATTATTATTATTATTATTATTATTATTATTATTATTATTATTATTATTATTATTATATATATATGTTTTGTCCTTAAAGACAGGAATGTCTAGCTAGATAGCTAGTAGGTTAATCTTGGATCAAAGACTCTTTCCAAGGCATCTATGCAAGAATTATCCTTGGATTAAGCAGATCACTGTGCACTTTGATACTGATATGACGTTTAGCCAATGGGGGTGATGTGTGTGCACAGTGCTAGCATACAATAGAGTCGAGAGAGAATGCCTCTACCTGTGAGCATACCTCTTATTTATAAGGGTGTTACCTCTAGATTAGTTGTTGTCACATCTTGATTGGATAAGCTAGAATCCCTGATTATTGGGATTCGAATACTTGTTTGTTGGGATCTGTTTCGATGGCTATTATGCGCGTTGTTGGAATCTCCCCAGTTATTGTTGAGATTCTGAGCTAATGAGTCCTTAATGAGCCTCACTGTAATGGGACATCTGATTAGGCCCATATGCTGAGTCCGTAACTATATATATATATATATATATATATATATATATGTGTGTGTGTGTGTGTGTGTGTCTGAAATATGCCTTGTATATCAAGCTATAAAGTTAGTGGTGTAATTAGATATGTTAAGAGGTTGTTATTAGCTTTGTTATTTTTTTTTTGTAATATTTCACTACTGGTTCTTCTTGATTCCAGTTGCTATAAAAGGCATCATATCACCTCTTTGTATTGGTACTCTATTCCATTAATCAGTTAGAAGCTATTGTCCATGGATGTAGCTCAAATTGAGTGAACCACGTAAATCCTTTTGAGTGTTTCCCTTCTCCTTTCTCTCTTGCTTGTTCATGTCCATTACACTCTGTTTCTATTAGTTTTTGTTCTTCTGCACATGGGTGTTTTCTTGGCATAATCATAACAATTGGTATCTAGAGCTTGAGTTGCAATCCAAGGGATATCCAAAAAGGGATTCTACCACCTCATCTGGTGTCTTTGAAGGTTCTATCCTTCATCACTCTGTTCATTCTGTTTCCGCTGCAAGATTGTGTAAGAAAGCAAGAAATCATCAAGAACTATGGCTACCTCTCTGAGAATCGAGAAATTCAATGGCAAGAACAGCTTCAATCTCTGGCGCATTAAAATACGTGCTTTGCTGAAGGGACAAGGAGTTTGGGCTCCTCTAACATTTGTCTCTGTGAAGAAAGAATCTTCTTCAACTCCGAAAGAGGAACTCACCAAAGAAATGAAGAGAAACCTTGCTGAATAGGAAGAGAAGGCCCATTCATTGATCCTGTTATCACGGTCTGATGAAGTTCTGTATGAGGTAGCAGACTAAGAAACGGCAAGCGATTTATGGTTAAAGCTTGAAAGGCTTTACATGACAAGATCCATCTGCAACAAGCTGCTTCTGAAACGCCGTTTATTCAGTCTTCAAATGAGAGAAGGTACACCTCTAAAAGAACATTTGGATGAACTGAATTCAATATTAATGGAACTAAGAGACATAGAAGTAAAAATTGAGGATGAAGATGCTGCAATGATTCTATTAGCTTCTTTACCACCCTCATATGAGAGTTTCGTTAATTCACTGAGCATTGGCAAAGATTGTATAACAATGGAGGAGGTTAAATCCAGCCTGCACTCGAAGGAACTGAGAAGCAAGGCATCTGGAAACAGTGAAGACAACAGTGTTGTGGGTCTTATTGTATCAAATTCATTCAAGAATAGAAAGAAGAAGAAAGACAAATGGAAGAAAAGGGGCAAAATTGATCCCAAAGACATTTGCAACTACTGCAAAGAACCTGGACACTGGAAGAAGGACTGCCCGAAGAAAAAGAATCAAAGGCCAACTGTTGCAGCTGTACAGGAAAGCTACCTATCTTAAAGTGATCTAGTGCTTTCCATTGATGATCACCCTCTAAAATCTGGAGAACATTGGCTCTTGGATTCAGCTTGCTCATTCCACATTTGCCTAAATAAGAACTGGTTTCATACATATGAAGATATGAATAAAGGACATGTATTCATGGGAAATGATATGCCCTGCAATATTGCTGGATTAGGAACTATCAGGATAGAGATGCATGATGGAGTAGTCAGAACACTCACAGAAGTTAGACATGTTCCTGAGCTAAGCACAAATCTGATTTCTATGGGAACCTTGGACTCTAAGTGATTCAAATGGGATGTTGAAGATGGTATTATACATATCAGAAAAGGTTCCACCATTGTCATGAAAGGAACCAGGAAAGGAACTCTATACTTGCTTCAAGGGTCAACAGTCAGACAAACAGGTGGAGTGTCTTTCATATTCGAATCAGCTAAACAAGAACCTGATCATACATATTTGTGGCATATGCGCCTGGGACATATGAGTGAAAATGGAATGATGATTCTAAGTAAAGAAGGTCTGCTGGGGAACAAGGAATTACAGAAACTCAAGTTTTGTGAGCACTGTGTGTTTGGAAAGCAGCATAGATTAAAATTCACAAAAGCCATTCACACTACCAAAGCAATTTTAGACTATGTACATGCTGATTGTTGGGGACCCTCACAGGTTCCATCACTTGGAGCTGCAGATATTTCCTATCAATCATTGATGATTATTCTAGAATGACATGGATTTTCATAATGAAGCATAAGAATCAGGCTTATAAGAAATTCAAGAATTGGAAGGACATAGTTGAGAACAGCACAGGAAAAAAGGTTAAATACCTTAGAACAGACAATGGCCTTGAGTTCTGCTCAACAAAATTTAATGATTTCAGCAATAAATAAGGGATTGTAAGACATCATACTGTAAGAAACACCCCCACAGCAACATGGGATAGCAGAAAGAATGAATAGAACACTACTAGAGAGAGTCAGACGCATGCTTTCAAATGCTAAACTTGACAGAAGCTATTGGGCAGAAGCTGTCAACACAACATGCTATTTGATCAATAAATCACCCTCAACTGCCATAAACTGTATGACACCTATAGAAGTTTGGTCCAATAAACCTGCAGACTACTCTAAGCTAAGAATTTTTGGTTGTCCAACTTACTATCATGTTAATGAAGGAAAGCTAAAACCTAGATCAAAGAAGGGGATTTTTGTGGGTTATGGAGGAGGTGTCAAGGGTTACAGGATCTGGTCACCATCTGAAAGAAGGGTATCCTAAGCAGTGATGTTTTCTTTGATGAATCTGTTATGGCTGACCATGATAATAAGAATTTTGTGTCAAAAACAGAATCAGAAATTAACAAACAGGTGGAGTTTCACACTGCTGGAAACAACCACCAAGAAGAATCAGTGAACAAAGCTTTAAATGGTGTTCAGAAAGATTTCTCTGAAGAGAAAGAAGAAACTAATTCTTCAAATCAGCAACCAGATCAGGAAAGCATCCAATCTGATCAGTCCTCAAATCAGAGACCAAAGAGGATTAGCAAGCCCCTTGTGAGATATGGTTTTGAAGATATGACAACTCTGGCTCTTCATGTGGCAGAAGAAATGGATAATCCTGAACCTACCACCTACAAGGAAGCTATAAATGACATTGAAGCTGATAAATGGATACTTGCTATGAAAGAAGAATTAGAGTCTCTTCACAATAATCAAACTTGGAAGTTGATCAAGAAACCAAAGGGAAGGCATGTAGTAGGATGTAAATGGATTTTCAATCTGAGGGATGCATCACAGAAGAAAAAGAAGACTATGTCTGCAAGCTTCAAAGGTCATTGTATGGTTTGAAACAATCACCAAGACAATGATATAAGAGGTTTGACAGCTTCATGATCAGTGTGGGTTATAAAAGAAGTCCTTATGACTGTTGTGTTTACCATAAGAAGGTGGAGTTTCGGTCTATGATCTACCTACTGTTATATGTAGATGACATGGTTATAGCATCCCAAGATAAATCTGAAATTCAGAAGCTAAAAACCCTTCTGAATAAAGAATTCGACATGAAGGATCAAGGAACAGCTAAGAAGATCCTTGGAATGAAAATTCAGAGGGATCAACCTAAGAAGAAGCTGTTTGTATCACAAGAAGAGTATATATAAAAGATACTGTTGCGTTTTGGAATGAGTAATGCTAAGCCTTTGAATACAAGTGTCACTCTAAATCTGATCAGGATTTCATGTCTCGGGTTCCTTATGCAAGTGCGGTTGACAGCCTCATGTACACTATGGTGTGTACAAGACCTGATCTGGCTCATGCTGTTAGTGTGGTTAGCAAATACTTAAACCAACCACAAAAGGAACATTGGCAAGCAACCAAGTGGATCTTCAGATATTTGAGAGGAACATCAGATGTTGGTTTGATATATGGAGCTGACACAAATTGTTCCCTAGTTGATTATTCGGTTGCAGATTATGCTGCTAATCTAGATGGGAGACGATCGGTTATAGGCTATGCTTTCACTTTGGGAAGTTCATTGGTAAGTTGGAAAGCAACTCCTCAATCATCTGTTGCTCTATCAACAACAAAAGCAGAATATATGGCTTTGATTGAAGCTGCTAAGGAAGGAATATGGTTGAAAGGTCTGATCACTGACCTTGGATTTCCTCAAGACCATGCATTGATCTACTGTGACAGCTTGAGTGCTATTTGTTTGGCCAAGGATCAGGTTCACCATGAAAGAATCAAGCATATAGATGTTAGATCCATTTCATTCGAACAGAGAAGAGGATTAAAGTCCAAAAGATTGATACCAAACATAATCCAGCATATATGTTTACAAAATCAGTCCCAAGAAGTAAGTTCATGCACTGTTTGGACTTGCTCAATGTTGATAAGTGGAAATAAGTCTTCTAAGACAGGCAGCAGCTATATTATATCAGAACCTAAGCATGAAATTCAAGTGCAAGGTGGAGAATTGTGATATGCCTTGTATCTCGAGCTATAAAGTTACTGGTGTAATTAGATATGTTAAGAGGCTGTTATTAGCTTTTTTTTTTTTGGAATATTTCACTACTGGTTCTTCTTGATTCCAGTTGCTATAAAAGGCATCATAGCACCTCTTTGTATTGGTACTCTATTCCATTAATCAGTTAGAAGCTGTTGCCTGTAGCTCAAATAGAGTGAACCACGTAAATCTTTTTGAGTGTTTCTCTTCTCTTTTCTGTCTTGCTTGTTCATGTCTATTAGACTCTGTTTCTATTAGTTTTTGTTCTTCTGCACATGGGTGTTTTCTTGGCATAATCATAACAATATATATAAATTTTATGTTAATTTTATGTTTTATATTGAATTACATAAACTATATTAATAATTTAACTCTTTTCAAATTTTTGCTTTTGATATGTATAATCATCCTCAAACCCGTTAAGTGATGATGCATATCATCCCTTTTAATTTCTATGTATTTAGTAATTTTTAAAAACACACTTTTGGACAATTCTAAAATCTACTCAAAGTCAGACACACCTTACAGAAGACAGAATATGTGCATACGGGATGAATGTCGCGCCTTTTGTCCTTCCCATGCACACGCAACACACCAAATCATTCCCCATTTCTTCCGTGGCTGCATCCCCACCCTCTGTTTCCTCCAACAGCCGCATCAACAACACCATCAATAGCGTCCACGGGGCCACCACCCTCCTCGCCACCCCCTAACCCTCTTAGAACTAACGCTCCGCGGCCAGCGCCGCCGCATGATTCATACCCGAACCTGAGGGACTCGAGCTCACGTATTCGGGTCTGTTAGGATTTAGATATTGACATGCATTCGTTTCCTGTTGTTGTGTTTCGTCTGTCATGATTGGACGAAAAACCTAGGTAGCCCCACTACAGGTGAATCTGAGGTGTTCTTTGAGGATTTGTCTCCTCTACTGGGCTCTATCGATGTCGTCCATTTTTTTCGTTAACAAAACCAAAATGGTTCTTCCTTCTTTCTCGGTGCAGAGCAATTCTTGCAATATCAGACTCAGTTGACTCACATCCACTCAAGGCTATGGATCAAAGACTAGACCATAGAGAGAGATCCTGTGATGTTCTTTAAACGAAAAATGGATGGGTTGGATGCTCTGTTGTTGAAAAGATAGGAATTGGAAACTGTGTTTGGGAAAAGACAGAGAGAAACTGAAACTAAAAGCAGAACGGGACAAAATAGAAGAAAGGAAAAGAGATGAGAGATAGTGAATGCAAAGAAAGAAAACAAAACAAACAGACCGAAAATTTTATCGTTCGCCTCACTAAGGTCGGAGTTTGAGTCGGCCAACCCAACTCTAACCGACGCTAAAAATTACAAAGTGCGTGAAAATTAAAAGGGGTGATGTGGTAATAACGACGTAAAATGGAATTAGGTACTAAAGATAAAAATATGCAAAAATCAAGCAGCAAAATAAATAATAATAATTTAATAAATAGTAATCTAAAAAAAGAAATATAATATATTACAAATATAAAAAATATATTTGTGTCTGATAATTTTAATAATCATATATTAATAGCAATTAACAATAAATAGAGTTCTTTAAATTCATATATAAAAGTTAATTTTAACATTATAATTTATAATTTCTTTACAAATACAGACCTTAATAATAATAATAATAATAATAATAACCTTTTATTTTTTAATTTAATAACAAAAATATTAACATATAAAAAGTAACATGTAATAATATTAAAGAAAATATTAATACATCAGTAATATTTCTAATAAAAAAAATAATATTTCTAACAATTAAATTATAATATAT
>PYAF01000894.1:84634-103721 GCA_007407185.1 Glycine tomentella
TAATAATAATAATAATGTGTCATTATATTGATAAAGAGTATTTAATTAAACACGATTTAAACTAATATCACATAACTAAAACTAATATCTTCAAAATGACTAAAATATCAATTAAAAATAAAATTTAAATTTTTACAATAAAAATAATTAAAAATTATTAACTATAAACACAAAAAATAAGTACATATAAACATAATATTCATTGTAACAAAAATGAAAACTAAAATTTAACCAACTATAAATATGTATTTATTATATTTTTAATTTATACATCACTATTATTGATTGACAAAAGAGTAAATCAAAATAAATTTCATTAGATTTGATATTTTTTTGTCCTACATCATAGATCATGATTGTCCTGCAATCCAATAAGTCAGAGACGAATCACGCTGGTGATGCGTGGCTACTAATGACTCAAGGAAAGTTTGAGCATAGAAAAAATTGAATACAGGTTATTATATTAAATAAACATTCTTAAGATAACATCTCCTCAATTTTAATATAGTTATATTTAATATTTTACTAAATAATATTTTAAAAATTATTTTTATTAATGCACGTATTTTTTATGTAAATACTAAATATAAGTATAAAAATATATAATTTAATTAAGTCTGTGCATCGCATGAATTTAAAATCTAGTTATATATGTAAGAAAGGTTTGTTTCTAATGATCAATATAACCTTTTTTTTCCCTTTATCATACTATGCTTACAACTTCTACTAATTGTCTTGTTTCTTTCTTCATTTTTGTTAATCTCTAGCATCCCACATTATGCCATTGAGGATTCATTTCAACAATTAAATTGAACTCTCCGACAACTAAAATTATACACAAGATGTTTATCTAGTGATACAGTTGATCTTTATATTTGTAACTTATCATTGATATAATTGTTTATATTTTCATTATTTTTCTTCTATGCATATATCTTATGTAGTTTTTTTTTTATGAGTTCTTCTATGCATATTTAGTAACTAACTCAATATATTTCCCTTTCTCTCTCACTACTTTCTCATCATTCCTCTTGATCTTCCTTATATTCCTTTTAGTATAAACCATCCAATCTTCATGCCTATGAGACAATTATTAACCTTGTAATGACCTAGATGTCATTACTTGAAAACACTAGACTATTATGTGAAAAGATTTACTTTTGATCTTTTTTAAATGACTCTTGAATAATTTAATTAATGAAAATACATATGAATTTTTCATGATATCAAGTATGTCATCAATTCATAACAGATAAAGGTCCCCAAGTCATAAAACATAGATGTATTTGCGCCTTAGAGTGCTACAATATTAAATATTAAAAGGAGTATCCAAGACAAATCTCAAGGGTCCCGTTAAAAGAATAAATACAATATAGATCCATAATCATATCTAATCCATAAGTTTGTCACCACTGAGACAAAACATATGTAAATAAATGGCTAAGGGTCGAATTTCGTCCCTAATCCGACCACCAATTCCACATGAACCACGTTGGCACCACATCAATGTCCATAATATGCTCTTGTGCCAAAAATGCAAAGATAAGGTCATTTTAAAAAGAAATATCATATAGAATAAATAACATAAATTCATTTCAAAAGCGATATAGAAATCATTTGTACTTTCAATATCAAGGCATTTCCACAACTCATCAAGTAACACCTCATTCTTTAGGCATTAATGTAAGTGCACACGTCTATGTATTATGATATGTCATGCTAACACTTTACTCCAAAGAGACTTCTCCTCTTGAGCGATAAACCCTAGCACATCCCTTAACATAGTCACTTTCTTGATCATTCAGGGAGACTCAGATTAACCCTTTGGAGGAAGTGTGGCTTTATCGAAAATGGATGAGTGTTGGTAATGACTTACCTCGGTAAGGCTTGCAAAACTCTTAACTTATCCAGGGATTCACCTACTCATCCATTCTAGGCCCACTTGGCATTGGCCACCACGACAACCTCCAACATTAAGTTGAGGGCAATCCTAACACCCTCAACTTATGTGCTACTCACATGCAATGCCAATTATCTATGCATGCATGATTTATCAATTTATTGCACAATCAACATACACTATTATAATGACATTCACCAATCTCTACACCATAATAGATTATAATATCTTAGCTTCACCCTTCATATGTTCATCACACTTATGAACCCATCTATAGTTTAATAAGCATCACAATACATTCTAACACCTTGTATTCTTCCAATCATCACATCAAAACCTCATATGAATATGAGTCTCATTATCTCAACATAAAATCAACTCTAATCATAAAACATAATCATTACACTCTTTATACTACTTATTTATTTGATATTATGGTTCTTATCTAGTTCTTAAGTTCTCATACGATATCTTTTTCATTCTTTATTACACCTCTATAACCTTTGTAAGTTGATAATGAAATACAATGAATCACAATATAAGGGGGATTGAATAGTGTGTTAGATAAACTTTTTAGATCTTTTCACAATGAAAGTGATTTATAATCAAAATAGTTTACAAGGACTATTGTCCAGTGACAGGTAGAGTTTTTGCAAGCAATAACAAACTGTCGTCCAGTGATTTAAAAAAGAATAATTAAAAGAAAACTTGTGTGTAAAGATGTGTCAATAATATGCCTTAAGAATACTATGACAAGCTGAAGAAGAGTAGTAGAAACACTCAGCTTTATATTGGTCCACTCAACCTAAACTGCATCCAATTCTCCTTTATAAGTTAGTAAAGGATTCCACTAATCAAACTGATTATAACAACTATTCTTTCCTATCACTCTTGGCTTTCAAGTATTCTCTAGACCACTACTGGCACAACCCATAGACTCTCCCTGAATCTAAGACACCCAAGTATTATTTTATTATTAAACCACTCCTGACTTTCTCAAACAATCGTTTCAAAATAGAATTAGATATTCCAACACTCACAGAGTGTGTTTACAATGAAAATATTAATATTAAAGCAAACTTTGCTAGGCAAAGAATAAACTCTCTAAGCTCAGTGTTTCTCTTGAAATAATATCCTTTTCTCTTTGAGTTCTCGACTTGATCACTTTTCTCTTGTTTTCGTCTTTCATATTTTCTCTCGTCGTTATTGAACATTAAAATGAGTTTCCTTTTATAGATGTTGAAGGAGCAAATCTTCACCGGGATCTGGGCATTCAATATTTGACCGTTGTTAGTCTTTATGGCGCATTGACACCTGGAGGTGCAAATCTTTCTAAATAAGGCAAGCTTTGCATGATTCCAGTAGCGGATCGTTCTTGAATAAATCGTTTATAAATTTGTCTCAATCATGATAGATTGAAACATTACTTTAAATCAAGTAATGAAGAATAGTCCAAAGCAGACAAATTGTAGTATGAATGAATTCACTCGTAATTGGACTACACTTATAAAAAATATAAATATTTTATGTAAGTATTTAAGTGTCTTTTTGGATGTGTGAATGGAGCATAGTATCATCCATTATTTTTCAATGTTTGTTCTATTGGCAGTGCATTGGAAGCTGAATATTGCTTTTTAAGAATAGGTACAGAATGTAAAGTGGACGACAATCATGAATTAAGCTGAAGTATAGGAAGGTTACCATAATGCTTCCATATGATGTGTTTGCATTCTTACACATAAATCATTAGTAATTATAAATTTATATCTTTGTTATTCATCAAAATCAAGGGGAATGAATGGATCATCCATTTTTAAAAGAAAATATCATATCTAGAGTTTCACTAACTCAATGAAGTTGTTTCTTATCTCATTTTAAAAGCTAAGAAGATTGTCTCCAACTTTTATGTTTACCCTAAGGCCTAGCTTGGAAGTAAAATATGCCTAAAATTACAATCTATATGAAACTTTTACTTATTACTGACAACTTGACCTTTGTTCACTAATTTAATCATTTCTAGAGTTATACATAATATTGTTAAGTGAGACCAAAGCTATTAGTTAGCTAGCATTCAGGGCTACAACTTTCAAGAAGACCTTTTTTGTAAATTCAAACTCTACAACTGAGTTTTGGCCATTGTAATTGATTACAACTCATTATGATCGATTACAACAGAGCTCGATCGAGTTAACAAAATAATCCACGGGCTCAATTTAATCGATTACAAATATATGTAATTGAATACAACAAACTACTCGTTCTTTTTTCTCTGACAGATGGTCAGAACTTCATCTGGGTTCGAATCCTACTGAGAGGTCTACTAGAGATCAGAAATTGTTGATGGAAGAAAATAAATAAAAAAAAGTAAATAAAAATGCAGTAGAGCAGTAGAAGAGTCCTGATTCCAAACTATTTAAACGGAAAGGTTTACCGATAAAAAGTCTCATAACAGTAATACAATGCTTCGCCTAGCAGCACGACACTTGTATAGCTCTCCCTTCTGACCATCTGTCAGAGAAAAAAGAACGAGTAGCTCTGTATCAATGGAATCTCATCATCCATACATAACGAATTGGTGTGGTAGAACTCAAATATCATCCCTTGTAGTTTATTTAAATCGATTACCACATAGTGCAATCGATTAAAATGATCCTAAAGTGCAGGAAATACAAATTTTACACCAAAACCCCATCTTTCATTAAAAAAAAAAATCATTCCTTTCAGTTCGAAAAGTTCAACCATGAGTTTAAGCTCCTGCAAAGCCTTTTCTAGTATTACAAAGCACCCACAAATTGAAAACAATATGAACACACACAATAACCAAGAGGGGGGTGAATTGGTTAAAACTTGTCCTTTTAAAAATCTTTAACGAATCAGAGTAATAAAATCATATCACAATCCTAAAACCAAGAATGCTTCAATCCATCAAACCACTTAGTTCAAGAAAACAATTCCTAAAACCTTCACTTGTTGAGTAATAAGATTTCATAAAAGAATCACAGATTAAGATAGCAAGATGAGATTAAAGAAAGTAATCAACACAAGAACTTATAATGGTTCACTTCTGAACAAGAGAAGCTACATCCAGTTTCTTCTAACCAAAACTTGATTAGAGTTCCACTATTCACAAAATTCAGTTCTTACAAGCTTACAAAAATCACCCTTAATCAACCCTATATTAAGAACAAAAATCTAAAATCCTTTTAGACTCCTAGTGATCAAGACATAGAGAAACCCTTCTCTACTCTTCCTTCTAGAGAACCCTACTCTAGACAAGCCTTAAGAATTCTATTGTAATAGCAACAAACACTTAGAAAATTCTAAACACGTATTTACAAACAAAAGTTAATGGAGAGAGACAACCTGATGATCCAATGAATATAAATGAATATGGTTTACCAATCAGGTTTGAAATGAAAAGAAGTTTTAGAGCTTCATTTCCAAATGCTTCTTTAAAATCTTGCCCAAGAAGAAATCTTTCAATGCAACATGAAGATTTAGAATTTGTGGGGCAAGAACTTTAGAACTCAAAATATCCTTTCTTACTTCAGAAGGCTATTGAAAACTTATAAAAATTCGCAATGTAATGATCTATATTTTTCAAAAGACCAAACAACTATTTATAATAAACTATTGTAACTAAATGTAATTGATTAAATCGTCAATGTAATCGATTAAAATGACTAATGTAATCGATTAATAACAAATTCAATCGATTAAAATGTGTTTGAGCTTTCTGGAAAAGATATATGAGCAAAGTAAATGATTAAATCACCATGTAATCGATTAACATAGAAAGTCTTATTTTTCAAAACGCGCCAAGTAATCGATTATCACAAATTATAATTTATTATCACAGGAAGACATTTATGTGACTTTGTGAAGTGTAATCGATTACTATTCTACTGTAATCGATTAAAGTGTTCTTAAATATTTCTAGAAAAGATTGACGAGAAATGTAATCTATTAATTCACTATGTAATTGATTATCACAGGAAGTCATGTTTCAAAAACAAGCCAAGTAATTGATTACCACCATATCGTAATTGATTATCACAGGAAAACTTCAACTGTGATTTGTGAAGAGTAATCGATTACCATATTGTTGTAATCGATTAATGTGTTCTTCAAAGCTTAAGTAATAGATTACCATTAGCTGTAATCAATTAAAGTAGTACAAAATTGTTTTTCCAAAACAAGCTTTGAATACTTTGGCTTTTTCAATGCAATCATGAATACTTTAAAATCTTGTTTACAAAACATATGCCTTTCGTAAAACCATGAATGCAAGTCAATGAATGATATTTATGCAAATGCAAAGGATCATAGGATCAAACTCTTATCCATCTAAGAATTACATATGCCTTCAATTGAATGGCATGTAAGCTAAAACTTTTCCTTGACTAAGATCTTCAGCATCTTGATCCTCTTCAAGCTTCCCCTGTTTCTAACAATTTCCCCCTTTTTGGCTTTGATCATGCCAAACTTCAATTGAACATATGTAGCATTCATGTGCTTTTAAGAGATGAATGTTAGGAGCTTTATACTTGATATCTGAAATCAATTCAACTTTTTGCCAATAACAAGTGTCAAGTATAATTTGCATAAACAATGTATATTCATTATATTGTTTCCCCTATCTTAGGTAATTTGATATTAAGTTCAAATTAGAACAATAAACAATTCAGAATAGATCAGATAAGAATTTAATTGCACTGGATTTAAATCTTTATGTTCTCTATGTTTATGTTCATTTGATTTTTTCTCCCCCTTTTGGCTTATCAAAGACCAAATATACCAAGGAAGATGTAAACAAAAAAAAACATAGTTTTATTCATTAATCATCAAGTGCAATACAAGAAATAACAACTGAAAAATAAGAAACAAAAACACTACAGCCACAAGCAGGAAATTGCAACAACCAAACTAGAGTATGAAAATCTCTAAGAGCCATCCTAGCATCTATGTTTTCTAGCCTAGTTATAATTTTCTCAAAGGAGGAATTAACTCCATCTCTATGCTCATGATGCAGAGCCAACAATCAATCCAACATGGACCATCTTCTGCATCTTCTTCTTCTTCAGCTCCTTTTCCTTCAGCAACATCACCTAGTAGAGCTTGTTCTCCAGCCATCAACCATCTATTTGGAGCCTGCATTAACCCCAACATGTTGAGAAGTTTGACAAAGATGAGGTTGGTTATTTCAATTGTGTTGTCCACAATCTCATCAGAGACATCAATCCCAAAATAGTCTATAAACCTTGAGACTAATACAACATAGGGGAATTGATAACTAAGAAGTCTCCTAGACTTCATCATGGTCTCCTCAAGGACTAGAATCCAATTCATTTGAGTTCCAGCCTTCATGCCATGCACTAGTTACAAATCATCATCTGTGATTTGGGCATGATTTGTGGACCTAGGGGTGAGGATATAAGTGATGATATAGTGAAGCAATATATCCTCCCCTGTCATATTTCCAACCCCCAGCCTGGTCTTCAATCTAGCTTTAGGATCCAGCAACACCCTTCTATATGTGTTAATTTTGGAGTACCCTTCAACCTCTTCTTCAAATCTCCTTACTTTTTCACAAGAGAAACTAGCCACAACCTTCCAAATTGTGTTATCTATCTCCATGACAACACCTTTTACTTGTGAACGATGGACACCATCCATGCTAGCCTTGGCAGAGGTGTAAAACACCTTCACCAACTCAAGGTAGAAAGTATCCTTCATCTCAAGAAATTTCTTCAGCCCTTGAGCATCCAGCATGGCAGAGAATTGAAATCCCTCACGCACAAACCAGTTAAGGTCAAGATATTTTGGGGGCATAACCAATTTGGTTGCATGAAATTGTTATGCAGTTATTTTTATCCACTTCAGATGTGAACCAGGTATTGATCTTATTCACTACAGCATTTGAGGATTCTCCAACTTTCCTCTTGCTGGTTTTGGTTCTTTTAGGAGCAGACATGGTGTGTATTGGTTGAAGAAAGGAATGGGCATAGGTTTAGGTTAAGAGAGAGAGGTAGAACACAAGAATTTGCTCAGTTTGCTAAGAGAGAGAGATTTTCAGGTGTGAAGTTTCACCCTTTGAAAGCTTGAATTTATAGAGTTTTTTGAAGTTTAAATTTGAATTTTAAAAACATGGTAACAACTATTTTGTGTTCCAAGAATGTCTAGGTTCACTGAACCAGATTTTAAATTTTAAATTAACGATAAGATTGTGAGTTACAATTTTCGAAAATTGTGCAGTTTTGCATAAACGCCATAGATAATCGATTACATAAGCTTTGTAATCGATTAATTAGAGGATTTCAACTTTTTAAAGTAGCTTTGTGCAACAAGTAATCAATTAATCCGACATGGTAATCGATTACTCCAAGGAGTTTTGAATTTTTAAACAGCTCTCAAGTCTTAAGTAATCGATTAAAATACAGGGTAATCGATTACTCTAGAGAGAATTTATTTTAGAAATAGCTTTATGCAGCAGGTAATCGATTAATACTGTAGTGTAATTGATTACTCCATTGAATATTTGTTTCTGGTTTGCATTTAAACATCAAGTAATCAATTAATTCGTTAAGGTAATCGATTACTTCAGAGAATTTTTTACTCTAAATTATCTTTAAGCCACAAATAATTGATTAATACGTATAGTAATCGATTAAAATAGACAATTATGCAGTTCGAATAGTGTTTTTCCACTACATTTCGAATTTCAATCATTTGTGATGCATGGTCAATTTTGATTGCATATCATGTAGTCAAACAAATCATAGGCATGTTATCATATATTGGATTCATCAAGAATTCCTAGCATGTTCCTAAGATCATAGAATCTATCTCTAGATAAGGGTTTGGTAAAAATACCAGTCAAATGATTGTTTGTTTGAATATACTCAATTTTGAGATTACCTTTTTGAATATGATCTCTGAGGAAGTGATGTCTGATCTCTATGTGTTTTGCCCTTGAATGCATGAATGGATTCTTTGATAGGTTTATTTCACTTGTGTTGTCACACAGCAGGGAAATTTCTTTCAACTCTACACCAAAATATTGGTTTTGTGCTTAAGCCTTAAACTTTGTATTCAACAACTTCCAGTTGCTATGTATTCAGCTTCTTTTGGATACCAAAGACCAACTTTTATGGTTGATTTAAGGTATTTGATGATTTTCTTGATAGAAGTGAGGTGTGACTCCTTAGGATTATCTTGTTATCTAGTACACAAGCACACAATCAACATTATATCTGGTCTACTTGTTGTCAAGTACAGTAGTGATCCTATCATTCCTCTATACTTTGACTCATCCACCTTCTTGCCCTTTTCATCTAAATCAAGATAAGTTGAAGTTACCATAGGATTAGCAGCATCTTTGCTTTTCTCCATGTCAAATTTCTTGATCAATTCATTGCAATATTTTGATTGGCTGAGAAATGTCCCATTTTTTATTTGCTTCACTTGAAGACCAGGGAAGAATGTTAATTCTCCCATCATAGACATCTCAAATTCATTCTGCATAGAGACAGATAATTCTTTGCACAAGGAGTGGTTAGTTAAACCAAAAATGATATCATCAACATATATTTGAACCAATAAGATATCATTGCTAGATTTCTTGATGAACAATATTTTGTCCACTTGTCCTCTTATGAATGATTGACTTAATAAAAAGCTGCTCAACCTTTCATACCAGGACCTTGGAGCTTGCTTTAATCTATAAATAGATTTCTTTAGTTTAAAAACATGGTTTGGGTATTTAAAATCAACAAAGCCTGAAGGTTGATCAACATAGATTTCCTCCTCAATATATACATTAAGAAAAACATTTTTTTACATCCATTTGAAACAGTTTTAAATCCATTAAACATGCATATGCAAGTAGTAATCTAATGGCCTCTAACCTTGTTACTGGAGCATAGGTTTCTTCATAGTCAATACCTTCCTCTTGGTTGTAACCTTTTGCAACCAATCTAGCTTTGTTTCTAACTATGATGCCACTTTCATCAAGTTTGTTCCTAAAAACCCCCTTGGTGCCAATAGGCTTGTGAGAAGAAGGTCTAGGAACAAGTTCCCAAACATCACTTCTCTTGAACTGATTAAGTTCATCATGCATGGAAAGCATCCAATGTTCATCAAGTAAAGCTTGTTCAATGTTGTTGGTTCAATTTGAGAAACAAAATCCATATTACAACAGAGATTTCTTGGTGAAGATCTAGTAGATACTCCCTTAGTGACTTCACCAATTATGTTATCAAGGGAGAGATCTCTTGTAGTTCTCCAATCCTTAAGCTTTTGGATAGATGTTGATTGTTCCATTTCTACATTTGATTTTCCTTTTCCTTTTCATTTGATCCATTGAGTTGTATATACTTCTTTTCCTCTTTAGAGGAGTTAGATTCATCATAAATAACATGAACTGATTCTTCCATGCATAAAGTTCTTTTATTGAAGACTCTATATGCTTTGCTTTGTGGTGAATATCCAAGAAATATGGTTTCATCAGCCTTAGCATCAAACTTGCCAAGTGATTCCTTACCATTATTTAAAACAAAACACTTCAGCTAAAATGCTCTTAAGTTAGAGATGTTTGGTTTTCTACCTTTATATAGTTCATAAGGAGTTTTCTTTAAAATTGGCCTTATGAGTAATCTATTCAAAGTGTAGCAAACTATACTCACAACACCAGCCCAAAAATGTTTAGGTAAATTTGTCTCATTAAGAAACGTTCTTGCTCCTTCTTTAAGGGATCTATTTTTTCTCTCCATAACATTATTTTGTTGAGGTGTTCTTGGAACTGAAAAATTGTGGTTGATTCCATTTTCTTCACAGAACTTTTCAAAATTCTCATTTTGGAATTCACCACCATGATCACTTCTTATTGAGATAATTTTGCTTCCCTTTTGATTTTGAACAAGCTTGGCTAATTTTCTGAAGGTAATGAAAGCATCACTCTTGGATATTAAAAACAAAGTCCATGTGAATCTAGAATGGTCATAAACTATTACAAGCCCATAGAAATTACCGCCTAAGCTCATAGTTCTAAAAGGACCAAACAAATCCATATGAAGCAATTCAAGGGGTCTTGAGGTAGAAATAACACTTTTATTTTGAAAAGAAATCTTGGCTTGTGTCTCATTTTGACAAGCATCACATAGTTTGTCCTTTTCAAACTTTAATTTAGGTAAGCCAATGACTAAGTCTTTTCTAATAAGCTTGTTCATGTGATGCATGTTAATATGACTAGCTCTCTTATGCCATAGCCAAGATTCATCAACTTTACTTACTAGATATTTAGTGTTGTGAATGAATGCATGTTCTATAAAGAGTAAGTAGATATTACCTTTTCTTTTACCTTTATGGATAACTTCACCAGTTTGACCATCACATATCAAACAACAATTGTTATTAAAGGAAACCTTGAGTCCTTTATCACATAGTTGGCTTATACTTAGGAGATTGTGCTTTAAACCTTCCATATAGAGAACATTTCTGATCTTGGTTTTAAGTTTGTCTCCTATATTTCCTTCTTCAACAATCTTTGCTTTGTCTTTGTCTTCATAAGTGACAAATCCTCCATCCTTCAAAGTCAGATTTTTAAGCATGGATAAGTCACCTATCATATGTCTAAAGCATCCACTGTCTAAGTATCATAATGATGATTTTGCTCTAAGACATTCCTGTAACAATCAAATTTAAGTGGCAAAGAAAGGTACCCAATTGAGGTTAGGTCCATAAGGGTTAACTATTTTCTTCTTTTTCTTTGGAACACAAATCCAGTCTCCATTAGGCACATGGAACCTTCTAACATAGCACTTATGAGATGTGTGACCTTTCTTCATACAGTAATTGCAAATTACAGATTTTGATGCTTTTTCAAAATGAGTCATTTAATTATTCTTTGTTTTTGAAAAGCCTCTTTGATTCTTCTGTTTTTGTGGTACAAACTTGGTTTTTCCAAAAGGTTTTTCTCCATGTTTGTAGCCCAAACCAAAAGTGTCTCCTGCATACTTTTGTACACTTAACATTTGATTTAAACTGCATTTTCCTCTATAAAGCCTTTTCAAAAGATCAACCAAATAAGAATTTTCAGAAAGCAATAACATATACTTTTCACCTTGACTCCTTTTGAAGTCATCAAACTCTTTTTGTAAAGCTTTGGATTTATCTACATTTGAAGAGGAAGAAGCACACACACACACCCATTGGCTTTCAAATATTATATGCAAAATGTGAAATAACAAAATTTGTAAATAAGTATAAAAATAATTAAAATCCATTACACGAATATATATTTTTATTTTTATCTATTTAAAGTTAATATATTTAATAGAAAATAATGTTTTCTAATTTATTAAAAACTGACATCTTTTTAAATGTTATTTATTTTATATTTATAACAAAAATTAAGAGATTGGAAATATGAAAAGTAAAGAAATATATACATAAAATCATGAAAAGAATACTTAGTTTAAAAAAAATATTACTATAGAACTTAGCCAAAATAAGAAAACAGGATAACTTGATTCACTGCAACCAAAGACGGATCTAAGGGTGGGGAGAGATCCCTGACTACCCCTCCCATCAAGAACTTATATTTATTTAAGGTTGTGAGTCCATACTCAATCTATATTCTGATTACATCTTATAAAAGTCAATCTAAAATAAGCTTTTTCATTTACCAACTCCACGTTGAGAAATATCCATAGTAAACATTGGATGATTGATGACGAGCATATTTTGGATAGTAATAACAAGGCATGCATAATAAGGACCAATTACACAAGAGAATGTGCTCTTAACAGATTTTATATTGTCCAAAACTTATAAATAACAATTTAAATATGAATTAATATTTTACTAGCTAGCTAATTGTTTTCTGTTTATGCTAATTAAAATATGATATCTGGATCTGATTGCATGCAACAGCTAGCATCGTTGTCTCTCACCCACACCTTGCGGAAAAGTGCTTACAAATTGGAAAAATAATAACGGTTTGGATTTGACCCTGCGTTCAAGTTACTGCTATGACTTAGCAAGTTTGAATTTCGTTAAAATCAGCATCTAAATCCTTTGTGCACTTCAACACGAGTATAAAGTTGCGTGATATTTGCACAGCTTATAGTAACTTCATTGTTACAGTTCTTGTTGGGCTAATTTCCTCTCTTTTCTCTTGTTGAACACAAACAAAGAATTCCACTGAAACATAGAAGAATAGGATTGAGAATAGCCTTTATGGTAGTTTTGTGTGTTTTTTTCCGGCGATGGTTCCTCTCTTTTCTCTTGTTGAACACAAACAAAGAATTCCACTGAAACATAGAAGAATAGGATTGAGAATAGCCTTTATGGTAGTTTTGTGTGTTTTTTCCGGCGATGGTCTCAGCCATAGGCCCTCACTTAACCCCTTTCTATGTGAAACCCTTGCCGTGCCGGTTTTGAGACTCCTCTAACCACCTACATTGCTGGTAATTTAATTAACCCTTCTTAATTTATTAATACACTCTTCTAGTTACCTCTCAGAAAAAAAAATAGCAGTATTATTATATGTTTCTTGAATTAATATTTATTTCTGTATTTGTTAGTTTGGTTGTTGCATGCAATATAAAAAAAAAAAAGGATTTAAAAATTTTAGTATTTTCATCTCATACTAAAATCATATTTTTAATCCCGGTAAATGAAGCAATGTTTACTTATGATCTCTAAAAATAAAATTATTTCATGTTAGTCTCATATTTATGAAAATGTGTTATATACGTGATCCCTATTTCTATAGATGAGAAACTAAAAAAAAAAAAGGTTATGTTGAAGAACTAAAAAAATTATGAAAGCACATGTTTGCATTTTTAACCTTATATTTTAGGAAAATATTATCTACTAACAGTTTAAAACATTGAATCTTGCTAAAAAAAAATATCAGTAAGATATTGATTAAAAATCTAAAAAAAATATTATAAAAATCATAAAAAAAATATAAAACAAGTTATGAATAATCTAATTATATACATTTCAATAAAATATTTCTTTATTTAATTCATTAATTAATATTTCAAGAATACTGATTAACCTTTATTTAAAATATTTATATTGTTATTCAGTCAAAAATCATTAATAATAAACGAGTTTAAAGTCAACAAAAATTTGTTAATTTACCTATGGATGAGAGATTAAAATTTTACCGTACGTTTCAATGATGCATGACCTTTTTCCTATGACACTCCAATTAATGTTTCTCCGATCCCTAGGTGCCGAGGTTACTCTGCAATGCAAGGACTGAATCACGAACAACATTGTGTAGAGCAAGCAGGTTAAGACTGATTCAACAGGATCATTAATTTACGAATCAAGCAAATCAAAATTGTGATGCGAGTCTTGTAACCAAATTAAACATTAGTGATTGCAAAGAGTCCACTCCAGGCCGTACCATACACGTACGTGTTAATCTCAATAGCTTCAATGGCATTGCCACCAATGATAGATTTGTCAGCAACTTGGGTTTCATGAAGGAAATGATTGCATCTAGTTGTGCAAAGATTTTCAAGAGTTACCGAGAGTTAGGTAATGGGAATTAATTTCACTGAATTCTTTATGTTAACTTTTTATTGTGATTGCACGCTAGTGGACCTTAGGAATTTGAATAATTGTAGGAAGTTCCTTATTTGACTACAGAGTTTGTAGCTATACTAGTCAATCTTATGTTGATGTATATTTAGTTATTCTTTTATGGAGAGTACTAATTGGTACGAGACTGGACACTATGAATCATGACATACATGGTCCATTTGCAACATGTTGTGTATTATATTATTTATAAATACTATTTTTTGCAAAATCAATTTCATCAAAATTTACACGTATTTTCCTTCAAAACATATTTTATATATACTCTTATTTTATATATCTCAAAAAAATCTTGTTAAAATACATAAATGGAACATGTTTCTGTTTCTATTGTGTCAATTGATTCATATGTTCATAATAAAACAAATTATAATATCAATGACTGATGTGTCTCACCCGTCACCACTGAATTTTCAAAAATACAAATCTGAAATTTCACACTTCTAACTATTGCTTGGCATACCCAAGTTTTAAAGAATGAAGGGTAATAATAAAAAAAAAAAAACTGATGATATACTTTCTTGTTAAAAGTGGGCCCACATCAGGCCCATCTATTAACAAAAACAATACAATAGAGGCCTATGATTTACACACTCTCCCTTTTCTCTTCTTGCTCTTCATTTTCTTTTGTGTATTTGTTTTTCACAAAAATATCTTTGATGAAAACAGATTTCTATTATGATATATTTTATTTTAAAACAATACAAACAAGTTTCTATTGTGTCGTTTTTTTATAGATAACAAAAACTAGATTTTATCGAATAGGTGAGAAACCAGAAAAAAGACAAAATTAAAAGACATAATGAGGGTGGGGAGAAAGGCACAAGGGGGGTGGGAGAAGAAGAAAAGAGGCAGGGGAAGGAACCTGTTCTCATGAGGATGAAGATAATATATAGGGTGAGAGGGAAGAGAAAATGGTTAAAAGAGAGGGAGAGAAAGTATAAGGAAAGGGATAAATTAAAAAAAAATGGAAAAAGAAGGTGCATCAAACACGGGCCTACAAAAGAACAACCTAGCCCAAAGGCCCAATAACTAACAATAGAGCCGAAATATTGTGTCCAATACATCATTAGAATATGGATTCCTTTCGGACCAAAAAGGAAAATGTGTCGGCTTTTTGCTATATCTACTCTATTTTTCTAAGTACACTCCCCTTTAGTTTTTTACTTTTTTTTCTCTAATTTTTACTATCATAAATACTCTGTATACTTAAAATACCATTATATAATTATTCCATAATGTACTTTTTAGAATGATGTTTAAATTTTGACTTCCATAAAGTACTTTCTAGAATATAAAAATTAAACATTATCCTAGAAAAGTACTTTTGGGAATACAAAATACTACGTTTTGGAAAGTACTTTCTAAAATACTGTTTAATTTTTTTGAATTTCGTAAATTACTTTTCAGAAGTCCAAAATCTAGTGGCACACAAAGAAAGCATTCTAATGTATCTATATCCACCTCTTAAATCTCTAACCAAATTACACAACATGTGCAAACCATGTATGGAGATTTGAAGTTGTAAGCACTTTTCTTAGTTTGTGGCAAGAGAATAAAGCTATTGATTAGTGAAACCAAGAAAGTGAAGAAGAAAGGAAGATCGAAGCAATATATGAATGATTCTAATGAAAAAGAGGTGGATGTTCCATTGCCATGAAAAGAGTGCATTGTAGGGAGAAGTGAGCAACCATGTGAGAAAAATAACAGGATTTGAAATAAGGGGAGTGTACTGAGAATAAAAAGAGAGTGTATATGACAAGTGCCAATACTATTTTTAAGTAAATTGCATTGACCACACCCTACCAAAAAAGCTATATTACCCATTAAAAACCAAATTAAAGAACAAGGACAGCATTAGTAGCAGGCAGTTGATATTTTACACTCTCCCTCAGTTGCTATTTACACTCCTTTGCCTTTATTGTAATTTTTATTACGAAAAATAATTTCTCTTATAAAACAAAGTGTAAACCTTATTCCTTACACTCCATCCATCCTCATTGTTCTCTCAACCTTTCCTACGTTTTTTTTTTTTTTTTTCTCTTTTCCCTCTTTTCTATATCAATTTTTTTTTACCTTAAACTAGTTTTATTGTAAGTTTATATTAAACTCGATTATTTGTCTAAAATATTGTTATCAAATTTTTCATACTGTGCGTGCTAAAGAAAGGTTTGGTTTTTTATAAATTTTTTCATTCCAAAAAATATCTGCAAAAGTTAAAAAAAAAAAAAAAAACTTTTCGGAATTGTTTCAGAAAGTAATTTCGGGAAATTTTTCGAAAATGTTTTTGAACGGCATCCATTACAAGTTACAACAAAAGTGCAACACATGCGTTAAATTCAGGGTTTCAATGCTTATTTTGAGATATGTGTTTCCTTTCTATTTAATATTAAAATTTAGGAAATATAAGGTTCATCCAATAGTCAAAGAAGAAAAGGAAAAAGAAGTGATAAATTCAAATCCTTCGGTTAATAAAAAAATACTAATAATTAATGTTTGTCGATACAAAAAATATTAAAATTTCAAAAAGAGAAAACTAATTTAATAAACACAACGTTGAGAGAGATCAGAGATGAAAGAAGCTGGGGGCACAATTTCCATGGGTCGTTTAATTGCCATAGTTTCTGTTTGCCCCTAAAACATCACGAAGGGTTGTTCTAAATTATTAGCAGTTTCGATAAAGTAAGGTGCATCTAAATAAAATAATAGCATGCAGCATCTGTATAAGTATAGTTTGTACGTAGTTCAGGTTAATTCAAATCCTAAGGTACATAGTGATGAAATCCTTGCAGATTAGCTAAAAGACTTGAATTTTTTTTTTTTTTCTTGTTGAACAAAAGGCTTGGATTATTGTGCTTTAGAATTGTGGCAGCACCCGTAGTTTTTATCGAACTACATAAACTGTCGTACGCTGTTTAAGTGTGACTTTTTGGTACAAACCGAACCAAACCAGCTAGTTTTTCTGTTCCATTATTGACTCTTCTGCATTTCAAGTGAGTTGTAATAAAGTTGTAACAAATATTACTCATAGTAACTCCTTTTCCCTCAGAATAATCGACATCGTTTTCTTTCACCTGTTAGTTGGTTGAAGTGAATACTGGTAGCTTCTGTCATTAACTATGTCAACTACTTCTTCGTTAGAATCTTTTGCTATAGGTACTATAAAACTCTGCAATCTGTATTGTCTCCACCAACACCTCGTTTTCTTCGCCACCACCCTTGTATAAAAGGAGGCCAATAAATATTCGTGCCTACTTTCTCCTCCTATATATATAAACTATAGTCCTCATCAAAATATATATATATATATATATATATATATATATATATATATAAACTATAGTATACTCTTCCCACTTTCCATATAGACTATATATAAAATATATTAGTCTTGCTGTTTTCTTCGGCTAATTGCTGCAGGTACTCTTAATCACTTTCATGTAGAAAATAGAAGGATTTCTATTTTCTGTTGTTTTTTTCTCCCCTCCGTATATATTTCTTACCTGGGGTATCTTGATTTTTTTAATCATCCTCATAATAGATCTGCATTTTTTTAAATAAGAGATATTTTAGTTTCCCAATGTTTCGGTTTTTGTTTCTTGTTATTTTTGGCATTATTGATCAACAACTTTTTCTTCTAAGCTTGTATGAGCTTCTTCGTTTCTTGTTTCATTGATTCAAACATTGAGGGTACGCTTTGATGATAATATGAACAAATAATTCTCCACATTCATGATGCATCCGTTGTCTCGGGTATGAGTTAGCCAGCATTAAGTGGCTTTGCCTAATGCAGTTTTTTGTTTTCAATCTTCAGAGAATGGCTGCTGGAGTGTATAACCAAGCAATTGTTGAGGCCAACGGATCAATTGGGTGTTGGTACACACGAATTTGAGAGAAAAACAGCTTTTATTACTCACAAGAATAGAATTACAGAGATTTACAAACTCAAAACAAAAACAACTCTCAAACTCAGACCACTGACACAACACTCACTAAGAATTCTCACTACTTGGATGAATTTACTCTTGGTGTTTCTGTGTGTCTAAGTGATGATTTACAAGTGAGGTTTGCACCTCTATTTATAGGGGGAAGAATGGTGTACGTTGGAGAATTTGTGGCAGACAACTAGTGCACAGCTGGAAGTTGGTGGATAGCTGGTGATGGCTGGAATTGGTGGACGGCTGGAACAGGCTGGAAACCATCAATGGCCACTCCATGTACAGCTGGAAATCAGCAATTCTCCCCCTCCAGCTGTATCTGGAGAAAACATTCCAGCTATGTCTCTGCATAACTCTAACTTCTCTCGAGTCACCACCTTCGTCATCATGTCTGCAGGATTCTCCTTTGTATGGATCTTTACTAGTCTTAACAGTTGTCGATCCATTACTTCGCGTATCCAATGATAGCGAATATCAATATGTTTTGTACGGGAATGATACATTGAGTTCTTGCTCAAATCTAGAGCACTCTGACTGTCACAATGTACCTTGTACTCTTTTTGCTTGATTCCAAGCTCTTGGAGGTAACGCTTTAACCACAACATCTCTTTTCCAGCTTCTGCGGCAG
>PYAF01000894.1:103821-117721 GCA_007407185.1 Glycine tomentella
ACGGCCAATATTCCACTATTGAGGCAAAATAGCTGATGGGTCACAAGACACTGTTAACCACACAATTAGCCAGGTAAGTGTATCGTGGGAGTCTCTCCGTGCTATGCAACGGTGACTAATTAAATAACCACACACTTTCCTAGACACCAACAGTGCAATTAACTTTATCTTGTGGAATTGACACTTCAGGGTCAAAATTATCAAAAAATAGGAGGTGCGAAAAATAAGGGTGAACTTATCAAAATAGGGGGTGCAAAAAGTAAGGGTGAACTTATCAAATCAGGGGTTGCAAAAAGCAACTCCGGTCGTCTTCTCCAGCGATGAACAGTAACTCCGGTCGTCTTCTCCGGCGACGAACTGTAACTTCCGGTAGCGTTGACCAAACTTTGACTGCGATTTCTGGGCTCGTTTGAACTCCGATTAATTCGCCGTTTGTTGCGTTGGACTCGGTTCGACGAGACGAATCCAATGGTGCAATCAAAATTGGATTTCGGGAAAAACTCAGAAAAACCCAGAAAAACGAAAAATCGACCAACACCTCAAACGTGGCTCGGATACCACTTGTTGAGGCCAACGGATCAATTGGGTGTTGGTACACACGAATTTGAGAGAAAAACAGCTTTTATTACTCACAAGAATAGAATTACAGAGATTTACAAACTCAAAACAAAAACAACTCTCAAACTCAGACCACTGACACAACACTCACTAAGAATTCTCACTACTTGGATGAATTCACTCTTGGTGTTTCTGTGTGTCTAAGTGATGATTTACAAGTGAGGTTTGCACCTCTATTTATAGGGGGAAGAATGGTGTACGTTGGAGAATTTGTGGCAGACAACTAGTGCACAGCTGGAAGTTAGTGGATAGCTGGTGATGGCTGGAATTGGTGGACGGCTGGAACAGGCTGGAAACCATCAATGGCCACTCCATGTACAGCTGGAAATCAGCAGCAATTGGGGCTTTTCAATCCCATTCTCACATCAACAATTTTAGTCATCAGCAAAAGTTTAATAATTTTGCAAGACTGTTGATAAAGGACTTTATCAGCAGTAATTGCCTCTCAAGAAGGGATTGTAGAGTAATTCAATCTTTAGCATCTAAAATATCTGTGGTTGACACAGTTTCATCCCCTTCAAAAAGCAAAACTAGTGATAGAGACACTCACAAGAAATCAAGTAAGGAAAACTCTTCTCTCAGTTGACATTCATTATTGCTGGATAAGTTTGTGTCAAACCTTGTTCATGTGGATTGCATCTTAAAGTTGGATTCATCATGTTTCAGTTGATTGCCACATGTTGAAACCATTGGATGTTATCTAACTGCTATTCAATTTATACTTACTCAGATGAAGCTTCTTTAATCCTTATTAGACATGGTGAGTCCTTGTGGAACGAAAAGAACTTGTTCACAGGCTGTGTTGATGTCCCTCTAAGCAAGAGAGGTATAGATGAGGCAATTGAAGCTGGCAAAAGAATTAGTAGTATTCCTGTGGATCTCATATTTACATCTGCTTTGATTCGAGCGCAGATGACAGCCATGCTTGCCATGACACAGCACCGCCGCAGGAAGGTAACATGAATGGATAACTATCTTCAGGTGTTAAAAAGAGACATAACTTCTAAGCTTGGCCTGCACCTAACAAATAGTGCTTAACTATGAAGGAAGGGAAGAGTTCTTTTTTATCGGCAAATGTTAGAAGTTAGTTACTTAGTTTTTGTTAGTGGAAGGAATTTGAGCTCACGATCTCTCCATTCAACCGCCAAGCCAACCTTATAACTCCTATGAAGGAAGGGAAGTTTAACTGTTATAGGACCATAATCCAGAAAAGAATAGAAAAAAAACAGGTTATGCAATATATATTGCAGATGATGTATGTTTATGTAGTATTGTAATAGTATTTAGCTTAAACTATTTGAAGAAATGTATTCATTTTCTACAATATAGTATTCAAATGCCTTTGTCTTCACTATTAGTGATCAAACTTCCTGCAGGTGCCTATCATAATGCACAATGAAAGTGAACAAGCAAGGGAATGGAGTCAAGTTTTTAGTGAGGATACAGAAAAACAATCCATTCCAGTCATAGCAGCTTGGCAATTGAATGAAAGAATGTAGTACTCTCTTTCCTACTTTCAATGTTTGCTAGTCCTGCTTTACAACCTTGTGTACAACATATAATCCATAGGCCATACTTGTTAATGTAATCATTTCAGGTATGGGGAACTACAGGGTCTCAATAAGCAAGAAACAGCAGACAGATATGGGAAAGAACAAGTACATGAGTGGCGTCGAAGTTATGACATACCTCCTCCAAATGGTGAAAGTTTGGAAATGTGTGCTGAAAGGGCAGTTGCCTATTTCAGAGACCAAGTAGGTGGTTGATTAGAACTTTGTAATCTGACAATCTCCCTTTTCTTCATTTTCTCCTTTTATGCTATTCTACATGGTCTATGATTATAATAGTTAACAAGTCAGTACTAGACGTGTTTAAATTATCATTATAGCATCCATATTCTATATGGAGCTGATTCCATTGACATTATACTGCATGCAGATTGAACCTCAACTTTTATCTGGAAAGAATGTAATGATTTCAGCTCATGGGAATTCACTGAGATCCATAATTATGTATCTTGACAAACTAACTTCCCAAGAGGTGATTGATCAAGTATTCAAAATTATCACAACTAATATGTTCAAATGTCATAAATAGTCATGATTTTATTTTTATTTCACCTTTTGACAGGTGATTAGTTTAGAATTGTCAACTGGAATTCCAATGCTTTATATTTTCAAAGAAGGAAGATTCATTAGAAGGGGGAGTCCGATAGGGCCCACTGAAGCTGGAGTTTATGCCTACACTAGGGTATGTACCTATGTCCGTTGTATATTTCATTCCATTTGGTTAAGATGATTCCTTAAGCATTCTAGAAGTTTTTATTTAAGAATTGATGTCTGTTGCTTTGGAAAGATGAAATGGCACTTGCAATCACAAGAAACAGATTGAAAGAATAAACCTCACTTCAAAAAATGTTAATAACATATTCTTATGAACACACTATATGTTCTTGACTGAAATTTTTTGAAAATCACAAAATTATGTAGGTCTCACTTCTTTTTCAATGAGTTCCACTCATGATTTTATAGTTTTCAATAAACTTTAAATAACAATAAACTTCAATTAGTTCCGTAAACTCTGAACTTTTCTAACGGGGAATTGAACATAAATTGCGTAACTAGTTGAAGACTTGATGTCCACATTTCTACTAATTGGATTTTTACTATGTAATGTTTGTTAAAATTATGTTCCATTCTTCATTTTCAAATCTTGTTAACCAAGTCTCCAAGGCCCTAACAATGCTATTACCTGGTCACAGCGTTTGGCTCTTTACAGGCAGAGGTTGGATGATATGTTCCAATAACTTTTTGAAGGGTTAGGTAATAGATAACACTCACTTTCTTCTGTTTATGGTTCTCTCTTAGTCTACATTCTTCTTTTTAACATTTTATTATCTTCGTTTCAGGGAATACATCACACGATAATCAGCAGTATAGTATTACATAAGGGGTAAAAAAGATGTTATCAGTGTTACAGTTAGATTGCATGGAAATTTGAGGATTGTTTAGCACAGTTTCGAACTAGTGGATGAGGATCCATGCTTGACTCCAGTGTTGTTCTCATATGGTGAAGGAGTAATTGCTTCCATGTGCCTATATATATACAAATAAATCATTGAATCTAAGAAATGTTTTCATGTCTATTACAATTAATTGTAAAGGAGTTGTCATGTGAATTTAATTGGACATTCGGAATGTTTTTACATATAGAAACTTATTACTTATCCCAGAATGCTCATAATTTTTATTTGCTCCTTTCAATTACAATGATATGGCTTGAAATGAATTTTTGTCTTCCAGTTCCAGTTTTAAGATGAAAATAACTAAATAAATATTTGTGCATTGTGCTGTAACTTTAAATTTTAATTTCAATGATTAATGAAGCAGAAAAAGTACATGAGATGATAGGAATAAGAATAGTTTGTAATATGATATCATGGTAAAAATACAAGTTGAAGGCGGTGGAGACCGGAGAAGAGAGTATTGTATCACAATGAGCTAGCATGGTAAGCAAAGAGCATCTGAGCAAGGTAAATATTCGTATTGGGTTTCTGCCCATAGTACTTGACTACAGAAAGAGAGGAGAAAAGGCATGTTCACTGATATGCGTCTAGCATATAATGTTTTCCAAGCTAAAAGAAGCAAGGAATTAATCAAAAAAGAGCAAAATATTGTCCACATCTGCTAGAAGTATTGATTATTCCCTCTCAATCATACTCTCACTCATTTTATGCATTTTATGCATTATATTAGACTTGATCATTCTGATAATTTGTCAAGAGCTAGGGTTCACAATAGGAATATTGGGATTTTAGACTTTGACTTAGGTAAAGTAACATTCTTTACATTATCTAGGAATAGATATATATGTTTGCAGCTGATTCAATGTGTCAACTTAATGCTTAACCTTAGGAAGACTACTAAGGAATTAGGGCTTTTAAGTAGGTTAAAAGGTTAATGTCACTAAGGAATTAGGGCTTGACTAATACTTTGTATGAAGACACATTTGCTGAGTAACTTGAATAACTGAAGGTAGTAGACAATCCGAATACTTTGGTAGGAAGCATCGAGTGTGGGTGTCCTGGCTACTCTTTCCCCCATATTGTCATAAACTTAACTTCGTTGTTTATAACTATATGTTACATCTTAATCTTGTCTTTAATCTTGCTCATTCAAACACACAAAACACACTTTTACCAAACTTTTATTTGTCCAACTTTTAGATATAAGTTATAATACAATTGGTGCACCAATCCTCGAGGGAACGATATCTTATTTTATCACTTTATTACTTGGAACGAACGATATACTTGCCGAAATCGCACAGATAATATGATATACACAACAAAAATATGATTATGTCGGGTGAGTAACAATGCAAAAGATGACTTACCCAACATGAGGTGATGAACACGAGAACGGCGACACATGAGTCACTAGGAGAATGGGAAGGGAGAGTGTTCGGAGATGTGAAGAAAATGGGGGGTGGAGGGAGTGTGAGGAATTTTACATCCACAAAAACATGTAGGATGTGAACTTAGCGTAAAAGGCGACATGAAGAAGGAAAAGAGAATGGACTTAGGCTTTGTTTGTTTGTTACGTGCGAGAGAGATAATTTAATGAAGACAAGAAATATAGGAGGCAGGTATGGTAGAGATTGTTCAATGGAGAAAAAAAAGAGTGAGGTAGGTTTCATTTTGCAACATGCAGCCATCATTACAGATTTCAAACATATTTGTAGGTAAAAAGTTTGTTTTATCCTCCTAAATCTCTTATTTGATGAGAGTCTAATTATTTCATAGGGTATTTTTGTCATTTCATCTTATTAATAATTTTATCATATTATTTCTATTATATTTCTTATTTATTTTTATTCTATTTCTCTTTTTTCAAATTATCTCTCCTCTATTTCCATCTATGTTTCTCTCTTCAAAACCTCAAACAAATACAGCGGTATATGAGAGAACGAAGGAAAAAAAATGACAAGTCGCAGTAGCCAGTAGGAAGATGGGAATGAGATGAGAAAGGGAAAATAACTGAATGTCCACGTGGCAAGGTAGAAGGAGAAAGGATACGAGAATTTCTGAATCATGCAGTTGGAGAATGGGGTGGGAAGAAAAGGTGGTATGTTCGGCAGGTCCTTCAGTTAGGGAATTCCTTCTTCATATTCCAACATTCTCTGTTTTTTTTTTTTTTTTTTTTTTCAAACTTGGCAGAAACATGGAAAGGTTTAAAGCACAAATAGTCAAATATACTGCAACTATTTAACCTATTTTTTTAGGTGAGCAAATGTATAAAATAATATATATATATATATATATATATATATACACTGTTGATTTCAATTAAAAAAAACCTTGTAATCTTGACTAATTTTAAATCAATGGTTATATATACCTTTATTTTTTTTACTTTGCACATCTGATCTCTTTTAAAAGAAACAAATCCACATGAAACCTTACTACCCTACCCTAGACAAGCATGATATTGGGTGAAGGGTAAGAAGAACCTGCTTGCTATAAATAACTAAAACCATTATTCCATCCACGAGGGAGGAAAAAAAAATTCTACCACAACAGCAGCAAAAGATGAGGAACATCAACTTGTACTAGCAGGACCTTTTATCTTGCTTAGAGGATCAAGGTTATGTCCATATATAGCTCCCTTAATAACCACTCCTTTATGGAGTCCCCCATCTTCGGGTATCTACAACTAAATATAGATGGCAACTGTCTTCCATCTCCAAATCAAGATCACAAGTTAATACTTAATTTTTAGTGCGCGCACACACACATAAGTATTAATTTTACACAGAGAGAGATATATAATAAGTATTAATTCTACCACAACAGCAACAAAACACTGCTGACTGCACAAGCAAGCATTTCATGCCGGTTAAAAGATAGAGTTCACAAGGCAAAAACATCTGTGATCATGTTTAAATCCAAACATCAAATTAACAAAAGTTCTCTTGATTCTAACTTCAAAATAAGAATTGTCATAGCATATTGCATCCTCAGTGCCTGTATGTTATTTCAAAGGCCCAAGGTATGCAATTTCTCATTCTAATGAATATCTGTACTGGCATTTTTTTCTCCTTCAGTAACCAAGCTTTTCTGATCAGGGTTAATGATACATGTATCAATCACGGGGTCAGGGGAAGAGTCTATTTTCTCACTGTCTGAAGCATCAGTATCTGATTCTAACCTAGTCGAATCTAAAGAAAGAGCATGATTTGGGACTGATGGTGGAGAGTTTTCCCTTGTCCAGAGAGAGGAAGTCTTCTTGTTATCCTCTTTCATTCTCTCAGCATATCTATTTATGTCAAATCCTGTATCATCATTCCCACCAAATGCAGATTCAAGATGGTCAAAATCAAACAAATCCTCCATAATCTTCTTGGTGTTCTGATCATCAGAGTAACCGAACTTGACTTTATTATAAGTCTTGGTCTCTAATAAGGGCTTTACCATCTGCAGCAATAAATATTTTGTCATCAGACAACAGTACGAGATTAATGATCAGAATTATTAGCAGCTAAAAATAGTTGCATCACATTATCAACTTACGGCTTCATTCAATACATAAAAATCAATATAGATATACAGAAGCAGAAAGATATTGAAGCATGAAGTGTGAGATAGGGAAAAAATTATTTAATTACCGTGAAAAATGGTTCGAAGAACTTAGGTGCATTGTACAGTATTGCCAGACCAAGACGTTCAGGATAATGTTCTTGTAATACATGGGCTGTCTCACGTGTCACCTTTATTGATATGTGTGACATATTGAAACCCTGGAAGTCAATCAACCAGACCATCTGTTCCTGTTCTGGTGGAAGATTTAAAATAGCATTCTCCATGCAGTATACCAAATATTTAATTTGACCTTTTGTTGACTTCGAGTTCTGCACCCAAAAAAAGAAGAAAAACATTAAAAAAATGGATAACATTCCTCTACAAAAACAAGATTTTAACCAGCTATGCAGGTATAATCTATTAAATCTGACATGAATGTCAAAGCAGGAAGCATAGGAGTGCATTCTGTTGGAAATTAGGTAACTATAGTAATAAAGTTAGGTTCAGTCTATTTCTAATATGGCATCAGATGATCAGAACCTATTTAGTCTTGAAGTTAGGCCAGCTACATATGTCCAATCCCAAAAACTATTTAGTCTTGAAGTTAGGCCAGCTACATATGTCCAATCGCAAAAACATTATGCTTCAGATGTTTAATGCTACTTTAGGTTCAGTCCATTTCTAATATGATGTCAGAATCTATCCAGTCTTCAAGTTGGGTCACCTACAAATATCCAGTCTTGCAAACTTCATGCTCTAGATGTCTAGTTCTAGGCATGAGAGAAGTGGGTGTTAAGATGTTCCACATTGACAAGGAATATGGCCAAAATATTCCTTATAAGACTTGACAATCCTCCTCTCTTGAGCTAAGTTTTAGAAGTGAGTTAGGTTCTTTTAGACGTGACAAGTAATATGTTTAAATATATTCTTAGAATTTGGGTTTAGGGCATAACTCAACCCCACAAAACCAACTTGTAAGGTGAGGACTACCCAAGCTTTATAGTATCTATTTAAGTTATATCTCTAGTCAATGTGGGACTAAACACCACCCTTGAGGTGGCAACTAAGGCATCCCTCAAAGAGGCCAAAACTAAGGCGGGCTAGCGGTAACCGTAATTAACGATGCTTTCCAACACTCTTCCACCCAAGGCTACCGGTCTGGAGAGTGAAAATATAGGTGGCCCAACAATGGATCTAGGATAAACTTTTATACCATCTTAAAATTTGGGTTTAGAACCTAACTCGACAACACAAAACCACCTTGTAACGTGATATCCAAACTTTATAAGCTCTATTTAACTCATATCTCTAGTTGATGTGGGACTAAACACCAGCCTTGAGGCAGCAACAAAGGTATCCCCGAAAGAAGCTGCAACTAAGGCAGGCTAGGGATGACCAAAATTAAGACAGCTTTCCAACATATATCCCTCATTCTCATTCTTCCATTTTCACTTATTCCAAGCAAAACAACAAGACATCTGACATAGATAACCCGAGGTTATATGTAATTTTCAGAAGATACCTGGCGACTAGGTCTCATTACTAGGACTGTTCTCCCATGCTTGTCAATGTAATTTGTTCTATAGATTTTTCCTGTCTCTGCTTCATGAGCAATATCTTCCTGCATCAAAAAAAATACACATCAAACAACTTTTATCAGAAGATAATTCCAGAAAGAGTGATGGTTTGACATAAATGTTTAGATCACAAACATTCCAGGTCAGTCAGTAATTAAATGGGAACTCAGTTAATAAGTCTGAAGACAATATGATGTTCAGGTATGATATTGATCAGATAGAGCCAAACAAGGCCAATGGATACAATTAAGAACTTTTTTAATGTTTATTCAGGCCCACCCTCATCTCCACTTAGGAGAGGAGTGCAAAAGGGAATAGATGCAACACAAAATACTCAGGTTAACCTAGGTATATAGAAAGATTGGGTTAGAAATAGAAATAACAAGAAGGACACATCCCTTCCCTGCTATGTATTACGTCTCAAAAGCCATACGAAAAAATGAAGAAAGGCAGCAACTCACCCAGCGAATCTCTTCTGGTTTGTATTCTTCTCTCCATTTCAGGGTCAGCTTCAACATTTTGACTGCCTTCTTGACATTCCAAGTCCGTGCTCTCAAATACCTTGAGATGCATGCATCAGAACAAAAAATGGACGCCTTACCAGACCGTGGCCCGATTAACTTTCTCACCTCATTGATCTGGAAGAAAGGAAATTATTATGAGCTACAATTTTCCTTTGCTCAAAACATTGCAGTTTAATATTTACAAATGCCAAGTCTCAAAACAAGGTGAGACAGAGAGCATTATGGATGCACCAAGAAAGCAAAATTACTGGACGTACCAATGCCTGCTGTTCTTGTGATGGCAACATTTTCTCCTGGCCATTAGAGGCACTTTTCTTTGGATCCACACTCATGTTGGTCTGTTAGAGACTCTCTCTAAAAGTCAAAAATGAATACTGCAAAAGTCAATACCAATTTATCTAAGTAATCGCCCATCTTCTAAATAATTACAGCATACCAGAGCTAATTTTTTATCCAATAGCTCATCATGCAGACAGGCATATAGTTCTTGTATAATTACAAATTGTAAAGACAACTAACTTTTAACATCAACAAAATGTATACCATATATTACCATTCATTGAAATTATGTCAGCTAAACTTTGATTGGGCCAATGTGAATTCATGGGAAATATTTTTTTACCTTTTTTACCTTGATTTATTTGTTAAAATACTGGCATTCATTTATAGCCACTCAGCATAGTTAGTTTATCTATTTAAAATATATATATATATATATATATATATATATAAAAGAGATTGACTATAAATTTAAATGAAACAATTTTCTATTCATCTAAAACCTAGAAAGCACAAACATAGGTACAACACAAGACAAACACATACGATATGGTACACAAATACGATACAACAAAGATACAGGAATGCGAAATTCTAAAAATTATAGGACATAGCATGGCTAGAATACAATGTATAAAATTAATATTAACATAAAACGCAAATCTTAAATTTAAATCAACAGAACTGAGCATGAGTTGTTGTAGACATCATAAAATATTATAATTTATCTGATTATTGTAATATTCCCACCTCTATTGATATAAATGTTCAACAAATACAAAAAATATTGTAAAAAATACAATTTCTAGTATTCATGGGGAGCATTTATATAAATATTACATATATCCTTCTATAAAAAAAAATTAAACCATCACAAAACATTATCCATAAAAAATAGTTAGGCAATTCCATGATTAACAGGGTAAAGTGGAGAAGGTAGTTTTTTTTCCAGCATTAATCATTTCATACACAATAGAAGGCTAGCACATATAAAAATTTCATGATATCTCATTCTTGTTGGTACAAAATTCAAAAATAAAATTTACAGGATGCAAGCTAACAGCATCCCCTGGCCTATGAAGAGTATCATCTATAGTTACAAATCCCAGGTACAGCAAATATCGTGAAGTGAAGTAAAATAAAATAAAAATTAATACATTTCCTAGGCTCAATACTAGTGGCATCTCTCTCACCGTCAAAAAAAATAATTCTGGAATCACAAATTTCCCCCAAATTGTTAAGCTGGTTGAACTAGTTTGACTTAGATCCAGCTATGTTTCACAATTCACACTCAAACATTATAGAGTCAATCGCGATTCAATAGCAAATGCAATATATTGAATAAATCGAACCACGACCATAAGGTCTTGTCGATTCAATCACCAGTTCAATTTTCAGAACACGTATTTGAAGCAGTAACAAATTTGATATTTCATAAATAACGCTATAGTTGCGGAAAAGAAGACACGCACATAAAGTGATAGTGTTTTTTTTTTTTTTTCTTGAGTTAAAGGCAAACTACTAACTATAACACAAATTATAGGCTCATATCTAAGATTCAGATTTGAAAATCCAAAGGAGATTTTCATGTGATCAGGAAATGGATTTTGACGTAATGTAGATTCGAAAAAGAACGGAGAGAGCGGAAGAAAAGGAACGAACTTCGGAGAAATCAATAAGGAGGGAGTAGGTGGCTGACCTGAGTGGTGGCACGGTGGCACCGATCGATTCAGCGTTTGGCGCGCGATTGTGACGGAGATTATAGAATCACCGAGGAAATTGGAAAATTGGAAAAAGTCAACGGTGCTGATGAAGAAAATGGAGAAGACGGGAAAATGGTAGTACTTTGTTTTGGAGATAGCGATGCTGACTCTGAATGAATGAATGATTCCGATATTTTGTTTATGTAAGCGCTCGCGCAGTGTGATCTTGAACTGAATCCATGTGATGGCCCCACGTTGAAACAAAACAACCCACCCTGGTGTCACATTTGTTAATTGTTATTGGATTTGTTAATCGTTAATTAACGCGTGATGAAAAAAAAAATATGGAAAGAATTTAATATATTGAAACATGAAATTGTTGAATGTACCACCAAATGCCTCTGTTGTTAGGATATCATCGTTATGAACAATAAAAAAAATTTCTTCTTTGTCGATTTGAGTTTTGGAATGAAAATAAATATAATTGACAAGATAAATCATAATAGGTAACAATCTAATGTTTCGGTCGACATTAATGGTTAAAATATATTTTATAGAGAAAAATGGTTATACACTAATTGAATGAATTATTTGTTATTAGTATATAAAAATGTCAATCTAATGTCTCTTTTGATATATATATATCTGATATTAATTAATTATACTCTTTATCTTTTTCATTTGTATCACTCATTATTTTCATTTTTACTTTTATGAAATGATGTTTTAGTTTCTATTTTTTCTGACAAAAGTATTCGATTTTGCTTCGGCCAACAAAAGAAAAGGCCAAAAAAAAAATTATGCAGATTTTACATCTTATTGAAAACAAAAGTCATTTTTCTGATCTATAAAAAAGTCATTTTTCTAGAAGAACATAAATTTCTTTAGGCCTCATGAATGAGTTATTTATAGTCATGTACGCCGGCGTTATCACTGGGGGTCAGCTGAGCCTAAGGGTCTTAAGATCTAGAAGCATTTTCGTAAATTATTTAATTTTGTATTGTTATTTGTCAAAACATTAGCATACGCTAACATGCCCCCGTCAAAAGAATAAAGCAATACCAACGTCGTTGGACGGGGATCGTCACGCCTTAATATTCCCCATTTGTTAAAAAAATAAAATAAAATACGTCCCATGTCTTCTTTTTTTTTTTTTTTTTCTTTCATGTCTAGACATTGTCTTTTTGTTATATTTATTATAATATATAGAGAGAGAGTAATTAATTTTATTTTTAGGGAGTTTGATTCTGTATATAAGTAATGATACTTTTTTAGAGAAATAAATAATGATACTTAAGTGTTATTTATCTTGTATATTTTTTCACAATATATTTTACTCCTTTTTGTAGTCTTTATAGTAAATATGATTATACTTTTATTCTTTTAGAAAAAAATATTTGTTTAAAATTTACTTTTTTTAGATGATTTTTCTTCAAAACATTAAACTTTTGTTCTTTTAGATACAATATTACATAGTGAACTTTAATTTTATACTTGGCCTCCAATCATTTATTCCTGGGTCTACCCATGTGAAATCCATTTAAGAATTAATCTCTCGTATACGATTCCAATCTCTCAAGATATTGGCATTTCACACCAAGTCAAAAGTAGTAATCATATATCTCATTATATTACTAGATGTCCGATTTAGATCTCATGTACAACCCCAAATGTATGTCACTTGTGAGAATTCCAATATTCAACTCATTGTAAGTTCAAACTAAAAGATAGAGAAACGTTAAAAAAAAAAATAATAATAATAATAATAACGGAGCCCTCTTTTGAGTCCTTAAAAATAACTGCTTACTTCAGTTGATAAAGGATTGACAATGTTTACTATGCTAAATAACGATAACGGAAATCTATGAATCCATTCAAGAAAAGTTCTTAACCCGTGGTCGCACATCATGCACTTTGAAGTCACCCCACCGGCATTCAGTTGTTGAATTGATCACCTCGTATAATTTGTGAACCAATGTTTCACACTAAAAACGTTATGCGGATACGTGCACATGCTGAAAATTATAATGTCACAAAAAGAAGTGGCAAATTAGTTTCTTATTCCTTTAAGGCATTACAATTTGATTGAACACTCCAATTATCATTGCATGAAACACTCAAACACTGACTTCAATTGGGTACTCTTGGTCCCCAACAAGCAACAAATAAGACCCTTCTTCAATCACCATCGAACCAGCCTCATTCGCCACGCTAAGATGCTCACAAGGGCTTAGCTCGAACCCCACTTGAACCGTTTCCCCTGCATTTACCTTCACACTTTGAAACCCCACCAACTGTTTCACAGGATTCCCATTATTATTGTTTCTCACCTTTCCCTGCCTCACAAACAGCAACACGGGATGCTTCCCCGCCAAGTTACCGCGATTCGTGACTCCCAAAGCGATCGACAACAACATGGTCCTGCATGTTTCTTCCGCCAACTCCGAAACCAGCTTGTAGCGTATGGTTTCGGAATTTTGAGTTGTTAAATGTGTGGATGATTGGTTGATGTGGAGGGTGCTGTGTGAGAGTGAGAGGAGCTTGTAGGAATATTTTGTGTAGCTTAGGCCGTAGCCAAATTCATAGACCTTTGGACCAGTGTAGAATCTGTAGGTTCTC
>PYAF01000894.1:128782-144871 GCA_007407185.1 Glycine tomentella
ACAAATTGAGAACAATTCACAAATGGGTTTCTATTGAATAGCAAGTTACATAGGTAAATGAAGGAAAAAATTGAAGGGGAGACAGAAACATAGAATAACAATGTTGGATTGAAGAAACTAACCTCGTATCTGTGTGAGTTTCGTGCGTACGATTTGGGGAAAAATAGGTGAAGAGTGCAGAGAAAATGAAGAGAGAGAGAGCGAAAGATTGGTGGGACAAGATTCGACGAGGAGCGCACAACAGTGTGGAGGAGCTTGATGGAGTGGGCTTGGTCGACAGCGGCGAGGAAGATGGCTTTGGTGAGGAGAAGCTTATGGAGAGTGGAGAGAGTCGAGACGGCCGAGAGAGTGAGAAGTGAGGGTCAGAGGGTAAGGGTTAGGGTTTTAGTTTTTTTTTTCCTTTTATATATATAAGGGTATATTTATAATTTACCAAGTCAGATTGATGGCGGGGCGAGGACGGGGACGGGAACGGGGCGGATATCTTCAATACCAAACCCGACCCCGCCCCTGAATTCATCTTACGGGGAAAACCCGAATCCGAACCCGAACCCGAAAAATTCGGTTTTTCCCCATTAAAATCGGGGCGGGTTCGGACGGATACCCACGGGTTCGGGTTCCATTGCCATGCCTAGTTTTAATTCATTTGAGTTTTTAAATAAATACAAAAAGAAGGGGAATGTACTTAGATAAAAAGGGAAGTGGATATAGCAAGTGTCTAAACTAATTTTTGTGCCCCTGCCTCTATATCAATCCAAATCTTGGCTCTCCCTCGGTCCATTTTTGAACTTCATTTTTCAAACACGCGGGTTTTATTTTATTTTTTAAAAAAAGAAGGTTTTAACGACTCGTATGTTGTCCTTTTGCTCTTGAAAAGCTTTGCTGACTCTTAAAAGCTTTGTTTGTTACACGTGAAAAACGAGGGACGAATAGAGGCAAAATATTTATATCAATTTCTATTATAGTCAAAACTTCTTTATTTTTTCTATTAGAAATATTTATATCAATTTATATCTTTTTAACTTTTTCTCCTATCAAACAACCTACAAAATCATTCTACTTTTGTTGATGATAAAATTTTAACCTTATTTTTGTCAACAAACATAATCCTACATTATAATAGATCTAAAGAAGGAAATAATTCTTTTTAGAAGTCTTTTATCATGTCGGCACTATAGATTATGAACGATATGTTTAACATGTTAGAAATTTTCTTTTATGTGGGCAATATTAATTAATTAGTTTTGTATTTTAAATTAATCGGGTTAATAAATATTTCAATTTTAATATTTTGATTGGCCCATTGTGATCATATTGAGTTGGACTTCTGGCATCTATGTTGGTGGGCATTGTTGTTGATATATTATTTTCAAAGGGGATAATATTAAATAATGTTACAAGGCAGTTATTTTTTTTTTAATGCAAAGTTGTTACGTGGATCACCTATTCAAATTTTAAATCAGTTGATATGTTACTTGGACCATTTCTTCTTTTGCTTCTTCTTTTGCTGTTGATATTTTAAATATATTTATTTTATAGCAAAATTATATTAGTTTAAATCAATTTTTAAAAACAAGGGAACTCAATACATATTTCATCCATAAGAGATAAAATTGATTGTCCCATCAATCACTTGCAATTATAAGTATGACAGTTCTCTTATTATAATCACGTATTTATATTGCACATTAAATCGATCAATTGCATAATTATGGTTGACAATAAGTGAAATTTTTCTTGATTGGCAAATGCAATAATTTCAAGAAACACATGTTGAAAAAGTGTTTCATGTTGTTTGAGCATGTTTGGTTCATGACCTGTTATTGTTATTTTAATAATTATTATATGTTAATTAACTGCTCAAAGGGATTTTTTAATATATAATAATAAATTACATGAGGATAAATTTTATTGATGGGAACATGTAATTAAAAATTATTTAAGGGGATAAGTTATTTTTAATTACATGCTATGCCTTTATATTGGAATTATGGAGATATATAATTTATAAAATTTATCTAACCAAAGGGGATAAATTTTAGATAATTATATATGATTCTCTCCGTTATTAAATCTTTATATGATGACAAATAATTATATATTATATTCTCTCTCCAAAGGAGAATTTATGATATTTAATTGTTTTTGTTATTCCTCATGAATAATTTATCATGTCAGTTAACTTCTCTTAACATCTCTTGGGGGTTGTCTTCTCGCTAAAATATATATATATATATATATAATAAGTTATTGTATTAAGCAATACCATAATTTGAGTAAAACAAGTTTTCAGGTGATAAGTCTATATAAAATGCAGATTTTATAGAGTAATGCGTCTAGTTCACAAGAAATGTGTGACAAATTGAACCAATAATAACTAATTCATGTAGTTAATATTTGTGTGCTTTATCAAAAAATTGCATAAATTGTGATTCACTATTCATGATTTGAATTATGAATTCACTAGTCTTATCTGATGAATTGTTTTATTTCAACAAAATTGTTATGTAAAAGAAGAATCCTAAATTTATATTTTTTTAAATAAATCATGTATTGGCATTTCACTACCTTTCAAGCACAATCTAATGTACTGTATTTGCTTTTAATTTAAAACTTTTGAATTGTTTTGTGAAGCGTGATGTTTTGGTTTCATTGAAATTGACATTTTCCGATAATTTAGAAATTGATTGCCACTTACTGCTTCACATTTTCAATGATTTTATGGTGTTATTATGCTATATATGTTTTGAGAAATCAAATGATATCTATAAGTGCACATTTTGATTCATGTGAAATGTGTGGTTTTTGATTTTTATTTGGTTTAGTTATTTCCTGACAAAGCATTTACACATTTGGAATGGTGTATTTCAAATTTTGGAGTTCTTTATTGCTATTCTCAATTATAATGTTATGATATCACTGTTACATGAATTGTTTACTGCTGATGATTAATTTTATGTATATTTATATGTTGGTGTAGTGAACAGCGTTTTACCATTTTCGTTGCTTTATATTTTTGTGAAGTGTTTCATGTTATTAGGAACACATTTTATGAAGTGTTTCATGTTGTTAGAAACACAAGTTGTGAAGTGTTTCATATTGATCGAAACACAAATTGTGAAGTGTTTCCTGTTTTTGGGCATTTTTCTATATCTATTATTTTGAATTATTATATATAATTACCTGTCCAAAGGGGTTGTTATATATTGGAAAGTTGCATGAAGAAACTATTGACGAGATTACATGATTTAAAAGTATTTATCTACTCAAAGGGGATAAATTATTTTTAAATTATATGTGGAATTATGGAGAAATATGTATAATTTAAAAATTTGTCTGTCCAAAGGGGATGGATTTTTATAATTATATGTAAGTCTCCTTGTTGTTTAAATCTTTATGTGATAAAAAATATTTGTATATTATGTTCCCTGCCCAAAGGGGGTTTATGATATATAAATTATTTTGTTGTTACCTAAATTTATTAGTCATGAAAGTTTCTTTGTAAATTTGAAGAATGCTTTTGGTTATTTCATGCAATTTCCTGCCCAAAAGGGGTTGTTGTGTGTTTTAATTAGAAGCTTGTCTATAATAAAGTTTATTGGAGGTGCATTGGTCTAAGTGATCTGTCTGCCCAAAGGGGATAGTTCTCTGAAGCCAGTGTATGCTTATTGATTTATTTGTCTGAGGCTTTGTCCTTGGTTTAAACATTAATATGTGCATTCTGTCCAAAGGGGATGTACTGTTTTGTTGGCCTCGTTGTAATGACTTGCTTTGTTAAAAGCTGTATTTTGCCTTATAGTTTATTTTAATGCATTCGTTTTGCCTTAGTAGTGAATTTTTTTGTTAATTCCTTAAATTAATTTAAATATATTTCACTAATTCATCTACATGAAAGTAAGTTGGAGTAAATATAATTTCTTAGTACTTTATATAGATGACATTTTATTTTTCAATAAGATTTTGATTATTGAATGAAACAAGAGCCTTTCATCTAAAAATCTTTCATGTAGTGAACTCATTTAATGGGAGTTATAGATGCTTACTTTTGAATGTTTTAGATTCTTTCGATTCCCTTGATCAGTGGGAGTTATATTCAGTTTGTTTTTCGAGTCACTTTTGTATGCAAACTGATAATTATTGTGACTTTTATTTGAATTTTATTAATGATCATCATTATTGTTTTTCTCCTGTCGACTGAGAAATATATATATATGAATCTTTAAGCAAGTCGTGAGCTTAAAGATATTTGGATGTCACAAAATTTTGAGATCTCATGTTGTATTGTGACATGTTGGTTTATTTAACCTAAGCAATTTCATGTCGTTTGGAAATTGCGTTAATTCAATTTCATGTTGTTAAGAAATTGGATTGAAAAGTCAATTTCATGTTGTTAAGAAATTGGATTGAAAAGGCAATTTCATGTTGTTTAGAAATTGTGGTGATGTAATTTCATTTTATTGAGAAATTGCATCAGAAAAAATGTAATTTCATGTTGTTTAGAAATTGCGGTGATGTAATTTCATTTTGTTGAGAAGTTGCATCTGAAAAAGTGTAATTTCATGTTGTTTGAAAATTGCACTAATGTAATTTCATGTTGTTGAGAAATTACATTGAGGACCGATAAGAATTAGTGTGTTACATTGTTGATCACTTTTTGGCACTAATTCTTACTACACTACTAGGCTTAGGTTCATGAAGATGTAATACTCATTGTATGTGAGTATGGAAGGTCATATGCTATGATATTTTCAGTATATTGATCGTCATGTTCCTATGATGGGGTTATGTTGGATTGAATTGTTTTGAGATGCTGGAATTGGAATATTATTTTTAAAATTGTGGCCACGTAAGATGAATTTTCAGTTATTAACCCGATAGAGTCGTTTTTGAAATAAAATGATTTTAAAATAATATTAAATTAATTAATATAGCCCAAGTGGAAGAATGTTAGAAATTTTCTTTTATGTGGGCAATATTAATTAATTAGTTTTGTATTTTAAATTAATCGGGTTAATAGATATTCCAATTTTAATATTTTGATTGGCCCATTGTGATCATATTGAGTTGGGCTTCTGGCATCTATGCTAGTGGGCTTAGTTGGACAGCAGTGTAGGAATTAGTGTTTGACTGAGCTTCTGTGATGGGTGGACCCATCAGACACAATGTGGATTAGGTTTTTGCTAGGTCCCATCTCTAGCCTATTTATAATGGGGTTAAGCCTCATGAGCCATAATGCTCCCATCGCTGAAGGCTGCCAATTCTTGAATAGGTAATAGAGAAGAAGACTCTAGCATCTTGTTCCCTCATCTTCTTCATCTTTCCTTTGATTCAGTAATGGTCCAACAAGGTACACACAATCATAACTCTGATAACTCTGATTTATTGTTATTTGGTGTTTTATAATCATATGCATGATCCGTAATTTTATATTTTACATAACAATTGTTAGTCATGCCTTTATATTCAAATTGAAAATTAAATCCTAGATCTAAGTTGAAACGCAACAAACTTATAAAATTATTACAAATCACCGCTGCATCCAAATAATCCTTAAATACAATATAATACTTCTATTTTAAAGCTTCTAACCTATATAGTCTTGTAAATCTGATTTCACAACAGGGTAATTATGCTAGGTTGACTATAAAAGGATGGAAGCAAAAGTATTAAACTGTTTTTCTTTTTAATTTGTAAAACAGGGAAAAGGCAAAGAAAATGTTAGTGAAAGAGGCAGAATGACAAAATATAGACCTTTAGGCGCATGCTACCTGCTCTCTCATAAGAAACATTCCAACCATGGTCCTCTGTCCATTCAACTTACATTCTAACAATATATAATTCACCCTTTCGTCCATAAAGATTGATTCAATTGATAAGAAACAATACATATTTTAAAAGAAAGTAAATGAATTAGATTCTCGTTACTAATATAAGAATTTTATTGGTAGATAATTTGTTAAAGAAATTTAAGTATTTATTGAGTCTTGAACTCGGTCTTGATCTAATTGAGTTCTGGAAACATGAGACATGGGTCACCTAAACTTTTATGTATATAAAAAATATAAAAGAACACACCATCCTTACTCATAAGGCTTTTGAAAATTGAAAGTGCAAACGCGAAAGTGGAGAATTTTATTGGAACATACATATGATTATCTAAGAAACAAAGGGTCAAGGCTAGTGCCGTGAAGAAAGTAAATCACGCACGCCCTTACCCTACAAAATCTAATCGAATTATCAAAGTATCTTCGGCCGTGAGAAAAAAAACAACGTACGGTTTCATAATGGGTTTGCTAATTGCAACACCATTTGGTTAATGGGCCCGAAAATTGAGAATTCCTTACTCATTTTGTACTATAAACAAACTAACAGCATATACATAATACACTTTTTCTTTATTGAATAAAGAAAAGAAAAATTCAATGGCTACATTTGACATTTCTCACCAATGCAAGCATTCATTCTAATCTAGACTCAAGACTCTGTCTTCCATCCTTTCCAACTCAAATTGTTGAAAATGGGTAGAACATGACAAAATTAATTCTTGATGAGAAATGTATACACTTTGATCAGTGATCACACAGCAACCATTGTTGGGGATTTAGGGCTACTCAAGTTATATTATTTAAACATCTAAAAATATTGACACTGAATAAAATTATTATTATTATTATTATTATTATTATTATTATTATTATTAGTTTTATCTTTTCATATACATATATTTCAAACATACATCTTAAAATTAAGAGATAACACAGAATATTTTGTTATATACTTTTACATGTTCAAAAATCATTTTTCCTTATCTATTTTCATTTGATTTCTTCTTCATTATTTACTCTGGTAAACACGGGTCATCGAACGAGACCTATTCAGTCCTTTTCTTCTTCTAACTTTACACATTAAATTCGAAGTGACTAACACGAAAGAAAAACTTGAGATTTTGTGGTTCAACAAGCAAAACTAGTACAACAAGAAATTGGAAATTTGTGCGTTTTCTTGTTAGAGATGGAATGATAATTTAATGACAATTACGACTCAGTTTGTTCTTAATTGTCAATATCAGCAATCTACTGCTACTAGTAGTGCTATAAGGGGAAGAACTGTACTGCTCCAAGGGAACAAAGATAAAAATTGAAGCATAATTTTTACTTTGATACGCTGAAATTATAATTAAATACAGTTTTTGTTTTTTAAAAATCATAGATTTGAAAAAACACTACTTTCCATTCTACAAATTCAATCCTAGTCAGGTAGACCATTTGAAATACAATTCATCTTTTGAATAGCCATGAAAAACTAGAGCCATGCCATCATCATGTTCAAATTAATTGAGGATTCTTTGTTCTGATAAAGTCAAGGGTCCAAGAGGGCCCAGCCTCTTAAACAACGATAATAATCATCCACCAATCATAATGGTCAGTATTTTCAATTTTTTTTCTTTCTGCAATGTCTCATTGTTTGTTATATTTTTCTTACATTTTCTCTCTCTTTCCATTTCTATGTTTCTTCTATAAGTTCTGTCTCTTACAAAAAATATTTCATCTGTCTCATTTTATTTACTAACATTTAAAATAATGTATTTACATTAAGAAAATAATTTATTTAACTAAAATATCCTTATTTATTACGGTAATAGTTAGATAGATAATAATGTTATAGATCAAAATATTAAATAAAGGTATTATTAAAAACTCATTAGCATGTTTTTTATGATATTCTGCTGTGGCAAATAAATTAATATATAGATTTTTTAAAAGGTGATAACTAAAAGAAAAGGAAAAAAATAAGTATAAACTCATCTCTCACTTTTTTCTTGTTTTTTCTCTGTATATCATCGTAACAAAATTTAGATGTAATTATTTAAGTTTTTTTTTTTTTGTTACACTCTCTAATACAATTAATGTTTTGCCTAAAAAATATATAATATTAACTTTAAGTACCAATCTTTTTTTACAAATTAAAGATATTATTTATTGGAATCAGTCTTAATTGAATTAATCATATATAATCACTATAGATAATATAAAAAAATCTTCCAAAAAATATTTAACGTAATTTTATATTCATGAGTTAAACTTGAAACGAGTAATTAAGCTGGAAATATTAATTGTTATTACATATGTTAATCATAAGTATCATTTTAATTATAAAAAAGCACACTTTATGTGGGCAATGAGAAATATTTAATCTGATTTCTTTAGTCACTTTTAATGAGTCTTACAATACACTCTCTCAATTCAGAGATTCTTTTTGTTTAAAAGCATGTTCTCAGCTGAGATTCTTGTAGAAGAACCTGTTCTACAAGTGGCATTCCCCTACTTCATTTCTCTCCAATGTAAAATTGAAATAAGAACCGAGTTCTTATTTTAAGAACCCCACTAATTAAGAACTTGAATTGCAGTGAAGATGCCCTCTAACAACTAACCTTTTTATCTATTCATAAGTCATAACTATATACGTTGAACACGTGAGATACGTTTAGCGGCTTCCTGAACTGAAAAGAAAAGTGAAACCGCGTTAAAAGGAAAAGCTGTTAAGTCGTGAGTGAGTGTAAGCTTGAGAGGTGGAAGCGGGACCTATACCAACATTCAAAGTTTTACATTTCATTCATCAATTTTTCTTTAGAGTGTGTTTGGATAGAGAATTTTAATTGGGGAAAGTAATTTATTAGGGAATTTAAAATTCTTCAATTTAAAATTCACTGTTTGGATATTTTTATGTGAGGAATTTAAATTTTTGGAATTTTAAAATAGAATTTTAAACAACTAGAAATGTGGAATTTGAATTTCCTTCTTAAAAGGTGAGAAATTGAAATTCTCTTCTTTTCTAGAAGCTTTAACCGCACAACTTTTTGCTCCGTCTCAATCGCCGACAATTACTCTGACCTCCGCTACTCTCACGACACCACCCACCCACGTCTTTTCCGTGCATGAGGTTCAAAATTTTAAAAACGAAGAAATTCAATTTCTTTATCCAAACACAAAATTTTGAAAATGAAGAAATTTAATTTCTTTATCCAAACACAGAATTTTAAAAATAAAAGAATTTTAATTGATGCATTTTAATTTCTCTGAATTTTAAATTTTCTGAAATTTTAAAATACTCCATCCAAACATACTGTTATAGTTATTTAATCAATGTTCTAAAGATATTTATCAAAGAAATACTCTTATTACCAAACACATGAGTTAATTGACGTGCGATCATTCTAACTTTATCACACATAATGATTCTACTTTATTTAAACATAACTTCTAATAATAATAAAAAATATTACCATCAAAACTCATATGATCACTCTATACCTAATCGGGTAACTGGCTCCATCAAACACGCTCCATGTGATGTGGGATTATGCTAAGTTTTGCTAACTGTAATAACCATACTCCAAAGCAATTAATTACCACTCTCGATCTTTTGCTTAATTTGCATGCATATTGATCGCTACATATCGGCAATTAGTCTTGCCACTCACGTTACCTAAAGTTTCTTCATTTTGCATCAATGTGTTACACTAATTCATAAATTGATTAGTTTTGAATCCAGTTAACCATATATTCTATATTTCAATAATAGAGAAGATTGATCTTCTTCTCAAATGAAAATTAGATGCATCTTAATTGATTTGATGATGTTAACTAATTGACATATTTGAGCATGTGATTATTGTGAGATGTAATCTCTATTTACACAAATTATAAAGTTACGTTGTGTGTGATAGCAGTAACAATTTGTTACTCCTAGTTCACGAGCACTAATTCGGTGGTACAAAAACAAAGACAACCAAACAAATTAGTAGGGTTCAAAATCAAAATGTATTCATCGTGACAACAACCAAAAGAAAAGGCAACACTATTGTTAAAGATAACTTTTCATTATTCTTTAGACGTCTTTTTTTATTAATAGAAATTGGCTCGTTCCATCAATTTTTTTTTGTTCATATGATATGTATATATTGAGGTTGATGGTTTTAGACTTTGAAATTAAAAGTTTTTCCTCATTCTAAAATTTTTGTCATAAAATTAGAAATTGATACGTGTTATCTAAATATGCTGTTGACATATGGTTACATGATTCATGCTCACTAATTGCCAACTACTGATATGACACGATATGTAAGTAATTAATTATTAAATCAAAAAAAATTCAAACATACTTTTAACAAGATTTATTTAATTTTCTAAGATCAACAAAAAATCAAATTATAAACCAAAGGGATATAAGTTAATATTATTTGTATCAACCGCTAGAGACTTGATCCCGAACATACGTTGGGTAAATATAATATGATTATATTTATATATTTTTTATATTTCTTTTTTTTTCTTAGTATAATTGATATTTATATTATTTTTTCATCATTATCATATTATTACTAGTATTTATTCTTTTACCAAATTTATTGAAAATGCACAATAGTAGCCAAATTTAAATAAAAAGTATATAATTCAATTTATAATATTAAAATTCTATGTGTTGTTAAAAAAATATTAAATTTCTCTGTCCAAAAAGAATATATGAAGTTAGAATTTAAAACATCTAAGCTTAATTTGATACAGAAGAAGTTATATAATATTCTTATAATACGTATATCGGTAGTCTACTTGATTTCAATTTTTTTCATCACACAGTGATTAGAGTTTTTAGTTTTTTTTTTTCTTAAACCTTGAGGTATTTTTAGAAGTTCTATTTTTTTATTGGTTATGAGATTATTTTTTAGTTTAAGACTTAGTTGTACTAAAGCCTTTATAAAAATTAAACCTAAATCTTCTTTCATAACCTTAACATGTATTATCAATTTGGTTATATTCATTAAGTCTACAATTCGCTTAACAATGTAGAATGTTGATTCAGATCGAATTACTGTTATTATATATAAAAAATACGCATCACGAATTTTAAGGTATCCTAATTCCTATGGTGCTCATGCATGTAACAATCACAATTATAAATTGATGCTTCATACATGCCCAAGCTAGACTATTATTATTTAGCAAAAAAAATAATAGTCATTGATCGCCATATAATTTACCAATCCCATCTGACAAGCAATGATGCAGATTCCTTCAAAATAAAGAAATTCAATTGAGCAAGAAAAATAATACATATTTGTGACGTGAAGAAAATAAAAAGTCGCTATTTTTTTAGTGAAGAAAGTGTACTTGCGTCGTAGAGAATATAGATGTAAGCAGGAACACGAGTTGCCTATAATTGTATTTATTTATTTATTTTTTGCGGGGGGTGCATGCATGTATCATGAATTATATTTCTTTCCATGGTTCCACAATAAGGACATTGAAAGCGAAAATCATCACATCACACATTACCATGATACTTAAAACTAATTTAGAAAAAATAATTCCTTTTTATTTTGCAGCATATGAAATCTCATTAAAAATACAATTCATAAAGTTATAGATAGCATATAAATAGCTGATAAAGTTGTGTTAAATAGGCAGTAGAATTTTTTTAGCATTTGATAGTGATCTTCACCGGTTCAGGCATGATTATATCTAATGAGATATTTATGATCTATATAAAAAAAATAAAAAAATAATATGATAAATTTTAACTTTTAAATTTATTGAATAAATAAAGAATGTAATTGGAATACATTAATTAAAATAAATATTTTTTACATTGTTATTTAATCATAATTTTTATATAATTAAAAATTATTTATTTTATAATAATTTTAAAATAAATATTGAATAAATTTTAGTTGTTTAATAGTGCAAAATAATTTTTTATTGTAAAATTTTATGCTCATAGTATAATAAAATTAAAATCTTAAACAAATTAGTCAATCATGTATCACCAAATTTATGAATTGATTGATGTGATATTATTTGAGTTTAACTAAAAATTTTATATTGGACTCCATTTGTCTAATTTAAAAATAAAAGGATAGAAATTTCTCTTTTGTGTAAATCAAGGATATCTTCTAATTGAAAGAAAGTGATTAATTTCCTTTCAAAACATAAACATCACTAAAAATAGGTTTTGTCTCAATTAGTAAATTAGTCTTTTTCATTCATATAGTAAAAAATTGATCATTCGACAACATACTTAAATAACTTAATTATTTATCAACGGTAATTAATCTAATATTCTATAATTAGATTATTTTATATCACAATAATAAAATGTCACTGATAACATTTTTTACAACATAAAAAGGTAATTATTTGTTTGACTTATAAAACTTAAAAGCATAATTTCGAGATGAAAAAAAATTGAAATAAGCGCCAAGTGAGAAAATTCGCTTAGACTTTGTTTGGGAGAGGGATTTTAGAGGGAAAGAGAGGAAAGGGAAAGGTTTAGGTAGATACATCTTCTTGTTTGAGAGTTTTAATTTTTGAGGGAAAAGATTTGAGGATTTTTAAAACTCCTCTGAAATCCTCCAAAGTCTAAAAATTGTAGTTCCCCCAATTTGGAAGTTTTTAGAAGGAAAAGTAATTAAAATTACTATTTTATCCCAGCTACACATTCAAAAATATATTAAAATATATTTTTAATATATTTTTACATTTAAATTATATAATTTTCACATTTAATATTTTATTAATTATCCATTTCCCTCTCTTAATATATTTTTAACTCCTAAACAAAGAGGAAGAAATTTCCTTCATTTTTCTTCCTTTTCTTCCCCTCCCTCCCCCTTAAATCTCTTTCCTTCTCTTCACCTCCTAACTTCCAAACAAAATCTTAGTTGCCATAGTTGGCTGTCTAGGCATATAAAATTAAAACCATCGCAGGTGTATGACTATAGAGGAAGAATGAATTCCCTCATGATTAAAAAAAAAAGGGACTAATTATTGTCACGTGGCTAGTTGAATTTCTTGTGATTATTTTAAAGAAAATTAATGCGGAAGGAAGAAATATTGACAAGTTATGAAAAGAATCTGCTTTAATACTTGTTTAGTGAGAAGTGCAGAAGTGGAATACGCAGCAGCCATGTTAAGTTATGAAAAGAACTTGTTTGTTTTTTCGGGTGGTGGAACACGACTTGAAGGAGAATAAATTCTAAATGTTTTTTATTTATAATTAAAATTTAAATAAATTGGGTGTTATGAACTCACAAGCCTCGGGATAAACTTAAAGACTTTTATTAATACTTAGAAATAAAATATTTACATATTATTTCCTAACAAAAATAGTCACATAAGCTGCGAAATCAAATCAATATTGTTGTGAGATATGAATTTATTTCTTTGAACAATTGATGTAAATGCTTGAATATTTGTTCAATAAAAATCTCTTTGTAAGATTTTTTAGAAGTATTTTTAAAAAAAGAAAATAAGAAAAAAAATAAAATGAATTTTTTTATAAATTAAAATAAATTTTTTATTAATTAATTTATAAATATCATCTCATTTTTTTAAAAAGTTATATTGATAAATTTTAAAAAATTAACTAATAATTTATTTTTATTTATAAAAGAAATTATTTTTTTAAAAAAATACTTTTAAAAAAACTTACCCCAACTACACCATTATCTCCATATTCACTTTGCTCAAAGAAAGAATAAAGGGAGCATGAAGCATGGCGTTTGACTCATACATTACGCATCGGCGCTTGGGTCTAAGGTCTAATAATACCCACATTCGCCGTAATTCGAGTATTAATATTTGTCTCGCGCAGCCACGTTCCACGATCTCTCTCTCTTTTTTAGTCTGGATGGGATATCTAATATCTTAGTCCAAATGAAAGACTAATCAATTTTTGGAACAACTGACATGGTGTAACATTATAATGAATCTACTAAGACCAACTTAATGGTGACAGGTTTGGGTAATTAACATGAAAAAATCTTAAGTTTGAACTTCATTATATATTGTCATTATAAATATAAAAAAATACTTAGTACATGTTTGGATTGTTGGTTATAAGTTTCTAAGCTATACTAAAAATATTCTGAGTGTAAAAATTAATTGAAACTGCAGAGAAGTTAAACTGAAATTAAAAGGTATAAAAACATAAAAAAAAAAACTTGTAATGAAAATGGTAAAGAAATTCTATAAAGGTGGAAATATAAAAGTTAAAATGTAAATGTAGAGAGAAATGAAAGTAATTGATTGTGTTTGATTTGAAGGATCGATTGTCTTACATTTAATACTTATAAGCCTAAATTAGTATTATTTGTACACAAAAATGTATACCATGTTCTAAAGTATTTGAATTTTAAACCCATGATTACGAATTACAATCATAAAACTTTAGAGTTAATGACAATAGTATAGATATTTGCCACCACAAGTAAATCGTGAGTAAAAATCTATCAAACAATAAGATTTTTATTAACTACTCATTTAGTCATGCAGGATGAAAACTTGTATCCCTCTGTCTCCTTACTTGTTCCCCCAATTAAATACTGCCAATTCAATTAAATTTTACATGTCACTTTTAACATATGCATGGGTCTTACTAACATGGCAAATCATAGGACAATACAAAAAATATCATGAATAATATAATTTTATCCATTTTAATAAAAAAATACTTTGATTTTCTTAATTAATATCCAAAATACACTTATTACTAACATTTTCCTTAACATATTACTAACATTGTCCTCCACTTTTATTCACTTACATCATCCCGCACTAAGATTCACATGAAAAAGAAGAAATAAGATTTTCATCCAACCATGCAACTACTACGTTTCTGCTTTTTCAGAAATTGTCTCTTTATCATTATCTTCAACTTCTCCTTGTCTAATGTGAGGCTATGCCAAATCTACATTCCTAAATGTTGATAACAAAGAAACCATTTAATTCAGCTTTAATTCCTACCCCTAAATTCTAGGAAGTAGTTATGCATTACTTCTTATCCACTTGCCTAGTTTTATTTTGTTTTGTTTTTTGTTGAAAGATCCACTTGCCTAGTTAAAAGTCTCTCACTTCATAAATTTATCTACAATAATTGAATATCTATTTTTAACTCAATACGATTCTTCAAAAGACTGACTGCCTTGATAGAGTGTAGCCTAAACTTAACTCTTTCATGTCATCATCTAAAATAAAATGGGCTAATGACTCTTCAATTAATACTCCCATCAATTTTGACCAAAATGGCAACTTGTCTGACTATCAACAATACTTCCTCCATTGCATAATATGTAAGAAAAAAATCAAAATAATTGTCATTTTAATTTTTTAATATAATATTATATTATTATTATTTCATTTATATCACTTATAATATTAATAATAAATAATAAAATCTATAAATAAATTAATGATGAGAAGATTAATTTTATAAAATTATTACTCTTTTTATTTATTTAATAAATTTTTATGATCTGTATAAAAAAAAAATCTAAAACGGCAAATATTAGGGACTGGACAGTAATGAATATCCTTTATCAACTTGAATGTTGCTTGATTTTACTATATATTGCTTGAATTCACTATCAATTGAGAGAAAAATTCACATCTATCAAAAGGTTTCACGACATTAAATAAATTCAAGTATAATATATGTTTCATCTCTTAAAATATGTTAGTGTGATTCAAACAAATTTCAACAAATGAAAAGTATAATTAATTTATCCTTTAATTACCTAGCAAAACACAAATTATTAAAACAAATGATGATATTAAAACCATGACACCAATGATGATAATCATGTGATTTGACCATCCACCGAGTCAAATTCTCTTTATCCTCTCAAGACATTTACATCTTTTAACTAAAGTCTTAAATCTTAAAATAAATAATAAGTTATTTAAAATTAATTACTAATGACATTAAAATTTAAAGTTAACAAAAATATCTTTAGAAGACTTATTTATGATTGTTCATTATCATTTAAAAATAATTTAGTAAAACATAGCATAATTTATCTTTAAAAGAAGAGAAAATATTTTTGGTATTCAAAATATAATTTAAACCTAATTATTCGATAAACGAGTTAGTGGGTTTATTGACTTTTAAATATATATTGTCCCTGCCTCTTCCTACTGAACAAACATATTTTAAACTGGTATTATCGTTATTGAGAATAAGTATTTGTTTGTATATAATCATAATTATACTTTATAATAAATAAATATTTTTAATTTTATATTCAGTAAAAAA
>PYAF01000895.1:0-18274 GCA_007407185.1 Glycine tomentella
CACGCCCCAGGCGTGGACCCCACGCCTCAAGCGTGGACCTCCCACGCCCCAGGCGTGGCTCCCACGCCCCAGGCGTGGCTCTCCAGTGAAAATTTCATTTCTGAGCTGGTTCCCACGCCCCAGGCGTGGACCCCCACGCCCCAAGCGTGGAACCTCAGAAAAACCAAAAACAAGGCTTAAAACGCATGGTTATAACATTTTGTTTCATTTAGAAGAGTTCTTGCTCCTTCTTATAGTGAAAATTTGTTAATTTCATGTCCTTTTGAGCTTCTTTCACATGTTTTTACTAGTACCACATGCATATGAGAATAGAAGAAAGTCAAGCATTGCATTCATCCTACATTGTTTTGAGAGTGTTTTAAATATGTAGTTTGTGTTGTGAATGCCACAAGTGTATTGTTTGTCACTTATGTGAAGTGTGTGATTGTGGTTGTGCTCTACATGTGTGAGAAACTGTCTTAGTGATAGTAATGTGAATTGATGGATCCATGTTTTGTACTAAGAGTCACATGAAAATTATGTTTGTGCATTGATTAAGAATGTTTTGTGCCACCTTAAGATTTTGAGGATGATTGCATCTAAAATGGTTTTATGCGAGTCCCGGTTGGTAAAAGTATGTTTTAGTGTGATGTAATAGTAGGGTATGAATCTTGTAAGAGAATAAGAACTATGTAAGTTAAAGTGAACGTTTGAGATATCTAAGAAAAATAAATCCTAGATTAATTTGGTAGACAACTCTAAGTATATAAGAAAGGAAATGTGAAACCGGGTGAGGAATATTGATGCTAACTAGATGATGTAATGTCTACAACCAATAGACATTAGGTTTCCCAAATCTTCCTTGCAATGAAACCCAATCTTCAAGCAAACTCCAAGAAATGGAGAATTCTGCACTTTCACAGAATTTGGGGCTTTTTAAGAGATTTATAATTTGTAGAAATGGATTGTGGAAGAAGAATAGGAATGAATTGGAATGACACCATGGAATAGGAATTCCAATAAGTCTTGCAAGAATCACCACAATAGCAGAGGAGCCATTGATAAGAAACAAGAAAGTTCTTGAATAAGAACAAGAGAGAAACCCTCTCAACAATTTCAGAATTGTATTAATTGAATCAAAAGTTGTTACAAACAGTTTTGGTGTGGTTTATATAGCCCACGAAATTACAAGCTAAATGACCCTAAATGTAAGTAAAATGCAAATTGAAATGAAGCCCAAATGTAGGTTGTAGTGCAAGCTTTGTTCAAAACGACCTTTGGCTTCACAAAATCGCGTTTCTGCATAAACTTCTGGTTTAATCGATTATTTCGACCATGTAATTGATTGCTTAACGTAAATAATCGATTACTTGGTTTGGTAATCGATTATTTTGATCTTATCCTTCCTGGAAACTGATTTAGGACCAAAATAATCGATTAATTTGACATGTAATCGATTAAAACAGAGATACTTTCATTTTTCAGGCTGATTTAATCGATTACAGGATGCTTGTAATCGATTACAGGTATCAGAAAAGATGCTTTTAATCTGTTACAGGATGCTTTTAATCTGTTAAAACAGACAACACTCCTTATGCGTTTCCACTACTTTTGTGGGCTTCTTTTTGGCTTCTTCTTGCTTTTCCAAGAGATACAAGTTAGATTGGATATGATCTTGAAGTACTTGAGTCCTAGCTCTTTAGCTTGCATTGATCGTCCATCACTAGATGTAGCTATGTCAGAAAAAGTAATATCAGTTAGGTGATTCTTAAAGTAATAGTGATAGAATATCACTATAACAATTAAGCAGACAAAAGGGAAGTCAACAAAAGTTATTAATGAACAAAAGGTGTAAAACCAATCCTAGGCATGAAAGTTTTTTAGATACTCAATGAGGGTCAACCCATGAGAGGTAAGAGAAAACAAAGTTTGGGTAGAACAATCTATTCTGCCTATAAAGTCCTTAGAGCACTCCCTGAGACATTATGTCTCACCCCTGTAAGTTCTTTCTTTTCCAGGTAACGATGGGTACCAATGAAGCTTGGAGCCTCATTTTGAAAGACATAGATTAGTTATTGTTCTTACCAAAATATGGAATTGCCAAGTACAAGGGTGAATATGTCCTTGTGAGTTCCATATTCAAGCATTTGAACCATTTATCTACATACCATTCAACCTCTACTTCTAAAAATTAATTCAAAATAGTACCATAATAAAACTATGAACAAATAGCCAAAATATCATCAAAATCACTTCCAAAGATCACCAAATATACTTCCAAACATCACCAATATTTCAGCCTATAAATCATCACCTATTCTATGGTTTAAATCAACATTTGCATATCATAAAATAACCTTAAAATGACATGAATTTAAAGTCTAAATGATAACCATAAATATGCCTAATTAAGCATATAAATTAATCCAAACAAATGCTTAACTAGAGATTGAAGCCTAGTCTACCCAAGTGAGTTTGAGTTTTGAAATGGAATGGAGCAAGGGCTGTCTTCCTTAGGAAATCCTCTAAGAAATGAGATCTCAAAAGAAGAAATTGGCTGATGTATAAGTGTTAGGGAAAGGCACGTCCAAAGCAAGGCAAAGTAGGTAAAAAAGGAAAAGCTTGGCAAGAAATAATTTAGTGTCCTTGGAGTGTATTTTGGACAGCCATCTAATGTGCAACAATTTTTCATATCCTTAGCTATTTATACTCTCTTAATCAGTTGTGTTTTAAGTGATTTAGTTGAGTTATAACTAAATTATAATTTAGTTTAGTTAGGAATTAACTAAATCATCATTACATTGGAAGATGTTTAACTTTAAAGCCTTATCTTGACTTTGATTCTTTTAGTCAAGATTCTCTAAATCATGGGATTTGGATAGCTGGATTCTATGTTGATTTGAGGGGGAGTTACTTGAAGCATGAAGAGAATTGAAGACATGGAAATGTTTTGGGCTTTCAACATGTTTGAAGATTTGAAGAAAAAGCTTGAGATTAAATGTGAAAGGAAGGAAGTTTTCTGATGATCCAAGTGACTGCATTCATACCATTCATTAAGCATTTAGGATTAAATCACAAAGGCATTAGTAATTGTTTTGAATCTTGAAATTAGCTAAGTGTTTTGGAAAAATAGCATTGCACTGCTTTAATCGATTAAATTAAGCAAAGAATCGATTATTTTGTTCTTGAAGCTTTCTGGAAAATTCTCAAGAACAGTTTAATCGATTACACTATCAGAATAATTGATTATTTTGCCTTTGATCACTTAGAATCTTCCTTAGTGACTTATTTAATCGATTACCACTCATCTGTAATCGATTACATTACTCATACAGTTTATATCATCACTCTGGCTTAATTGATTACCAATTACTATAATCGATTACGCAGTTCAAACTTGCTTTTTTTATATTGTCGGATATAATCGATTACCAATTATTGTAATCGATTACACAATACATTCATGTTTATACATGTTTCGGATTTAATCGATTACGCATCGGGATAATCGATTAAATTGCTCGTTGTGGTTACCCAGAATCTTTATGAACACTTTAATTGATTACAGGAGCGTATATAATCAATTACATATGCTAAATAATTGATTACAGAAGCGCATTTAATCGATTACAAGCGGTTACGAAAATTGTTATAAATAGAACTATTGCTCAGCTGTTTTCCTAACTTGAGATTTTCGAATTCTGAGCATTCTAAAGATTTCTAAACATTCTCTAAGTGATTTTTCTGGGTTCACAAAGTTCTTTCTTCCATTGAAATCTTATGGGTGTTTAAAGGATTGAGTGAAGCAAGATTTTCTTTTCAAAGATCAAGAAAAGTCATGTTCTGAATTTGTTGCTTGCATTAACCTGGTAATTTCATTCCATGCATATCAATCTTTGGATCATCAGGTGATTTCTTTCCTTAATCTCTGAGTGTTGTAATTTTTCTATTGAAACTTATATTGTCTTGTCTATTGTATTTTAGGTTCTTGCTTGTATTTTAGAGATAGTGTTTCTCTAGGTGTTATTGGGTAGTGTTCTCTATTGGGTTTGGTCTCTAAGGATCTAATAGGGTTTTAGATCTCTGAACTTTATCTAGGGTTGATAAAGAGAGACTTGTAAAGATCTTGTAAGAACTAAAATTTACAATAGTGGAACTCTACTCTAGTGTTGAGTAGAAGAAAACTGGATGTAGCTTCATAGTGTTTGAAGTGAACCAGTATAATTCCTTGTGTGTTTGTTTAATTCTGCATATTTGATTGTTTTATGTGAATTCTTATTAACTACTTGATTCTTGAAGCATTACATCTCTTGGGTTGATTCTTGGATAAAGGTTCCTGGTTGTGTTTGTGATAAAGATCCAAAAGGGCAAAAACTCTGATTTTGTTTAATAAATTTTTTAAATTACCAAGCCTAACCAATTCACCCCCCCCCCTCTTGGTTAAGTGTGAAGTGTTACTAGATTTTACATTCTATGTGTATGTTGGCTGAGCAAATGAATGAAGATGCTTGATTCAAATTGTTCCACATGCACACAAGAAGCCTTGATTAAATCTTTTCACTTCAGCCAAAATATTTTATAGCAGCCTATGGTTTTACTCTTTACATTGGGCTTATTGTTCAAGTGCATTCTTTGCCTTATTGAGGGAGTATATGCACGTGGATATTTCTTGGACTGGGCAAGCTCTGATTTGTCACTCTTTTGGAGCTGAACATTTAATTCTTTGGGCCAAAAGTCCAAGAGTTGCAAGTTTTACTCAATCCAAATGGTCCAAAGGGCTATAAGCACTCAACCAGATACAGTTCACTCAATTATTGATTCTGTACCAATATACCAGGCCATAAATCCTCATCTTTTAGTATGTTAAACTAGACTTCCTAAGATTTCTAACAAGGTATCACATACCTTATTTGGAGTTATAAAACTCTAGCTATAACATTTTTAATCTAGACTTCAAAACTGCCAACAAGCTGAGAAATTTCACACTGACATCTCTTAAGATTTTAATTACTTCAAGCAATACATAAACTATAATTATTTGAAATTTTTATATATCGTAGTAGACATCTAGATCTTTAATTTCATATATCATAAACTAAATTTGGATAAGAATTGAGAGAGAAATAAATTTCTCAATTCGGGTGGCAGAAATGGAAAAATTTTTGGGCAGCTTATGTTCAAATAATTTTTTCCTATTCTTCTTGTATCCTATTATCATCACACTTCCATAATTAATTCAATCATAAATATAAATTCAAGATATAATTTTGAGGATGTTACAAGTGGCTGAGGTTAGACAGAACCTGTATTTATAGCATGAGCGTGGGCCTTGGGCCTTTGTAGATAATTAACCTGTAGATAAGGTTAACAAATAATTTCAGGCTGTATATGTACAATGAGGGACGTCTGGTCGCAAGAAGTCGAGGGCCCCTCGCAGTTTATGTACAATGAGGGACGCCGTTGGGCTTCTTCCCAAATCGACTATGGCGCTACATGTAACACCCCAAAATTTTGGAATCACAGTCAATTACTAGGGTAAAATGTTTATTAGAGGCAATACGGAAGGATCTAGGGAAAATGATGAAAATACCCCTAGATATTTTGTAAATGACTAAATTACCCCTAGGTAGTTTAGCAAGACATTTTAAGGAGAAAATCTTATAAAGACCCTTGGATGTTCTGGAAATGATCAAGAATACCCTTAGGGTGACAATTATAGAGATATCTTGAACATTTTTGGAAATGACGATTATACCCCTAGTGTGAGTGGTAAAATTACCAAAATGCCCTTAAGTCAAAAATGACCAAGATGACTTCAGAAATTTGTGGGAACTTGAGTATTGGATAAAATACTTCTGAAGACCAAATTATCAACACAATTGGTGACAAGTAACCCTGAATTGTGATTTATAGGAATTTTGGAAGATAGGTTGAAAAGAGTTTAATCTAGACTACCTTAGGTACCAGAAAATTATAAGAAGAGGATGAATATAATATATGGAGTTTTCTCTTAATTATGGGAGGAATAAGTGGTCTAAATGAGTTAGTTTAGTAATTTTAATAATTCAAGACAAATTGGACCAATAAGAACTTAGAAAATTGCTATTACATGAAATAAAAGGAAAATTTGTGAAATAGGTTATCTGAGATCAAGCCTTGGCTGTATGATACAATATCAAGAGAGGAAAGCTTTAGGAACATTCAAGAATGGACACATGGATGTTTAAGAGGCTTGGAAATTTGCTATTGGTCCACTTGTAGGGTGAAAATTTAATTTCAAGTAGATTTTTATCTTGTTTCCTTAGAAAAACACGTGGGCAGTTATAAGCATTATTTCAAAAATCCCAATGGTCAAAAGTTAGATATGTGAGATAGGAGTATTACTTTAAAATTTTAAGGAAATCCAACGGTTAACGAACCCAGAATAATTATTTTACAGAAACGGGTTTTGGGAAAATTTAAGAATGAAGGAAAAATACAAACTCCTCCCATCCACGAAAATTGGTGAAACTTAGCCTCTAAGCCAAGCATTGCATGTATACAATCAAGGAGAGCTTGAGAATATTCATGAATTAGGACAATTGGACGATTTAGAAGCAAGAAGAAATCCAATTGGACCATTTCGAAAGTTAGGCTTGAAATAATGCAACAAAAATCTCCAAGGATACAGTACTCCACGTGAATGAATTGGAAGCAAGGAGAAATGCACCAAAACTGTCCATTGCATGGATAAGGCTAGGAATGGTGTAGAAAAATCTTGATTTAGGACACTTGTAGGATAAGAAAGCAAGGGCCAATGGGAGAAGACCAACTAGAAAGCTAGGTAATCATATAAGCTTTGAAGATTTTTTAGAAAAGCTAATTCATCTAGCCTATAAAAGGAGAAGGATAGCTGAAAATTGGGACAGCCAAGGGATTCCAAAACCGTGCAAAAAATTTCCACCAAAAGCCTTCCATTTTATTTTCCTTCTAAATCACCTTTTACCTAAAGCAAAACCAAGGTCTAAAAGATTGAGAGTCCACATGAAGATCAATGATTCTAGGAGCAAAGCTATTCAATTTTCAAGGAGAAACATAAGGTATGGGGGAGTTTATGATAGCTTAGTTTGAATATTACTCCTTGCCTTTATTTGATTAACTCTTGTATTCTAAGTGTTTGATGAAATGCCTCAAAGAATAAAGATTGCTAGAAACTTGACCACTTGGATAAATGACTTGGTTTTAGGTTAAAGAATGATTGATGTATAAATAATTAGAGCTTAACTTAATGAATGAATGAATTATAGGCATTGTAGAAGAAAAATAATTGGCTAATTTACTAAAATTAAAGTAGTTTATGTTCTACTAAAGTTTGTAGGTTCTATTAAAAAGTGTTTTGTAAATTCTTGAAATATGTCTAGTTTATGTTAAGAATTATGTTGGAAACATGCTTATTTAACCTTAGAATTATGTAGAACTTTATAAGGATTAATATTTAAGTAGTTTCCTTAAAGTATTCTATGAGTTGAAGCTTGCACACCATGTGTTCGATGATTTGCCACAATGAATGAAATATGCTTAAGAGTTGTTGGCTTGAATCCTTGTTGTTGAATATGAATTATATTGGTGTGGTTGGTTGCTTTAACAAAAGTTATGAATTATTTCATGTGTTGTTGAGTGTTTCCTATAGAATTCCTCATGTGTATGATGAACTATAACTTATCTGTGAAAGAATTGATGAATGTGAAGTATGGTTGTATGCTTGAATGTTATGAAAAGCTTTATGTGATGATTGTTGTTAAAAGCATATGCCATAAATTGTCAAAGGTGTTGAGCTTTGAAATGTGTTCCACTGGAGTGGGTGGAATTATCTGATATGAGAATTTGAGAAATAAAATAAATGGTGAAAAGCAAAAATAAAAACAAGCCATTACATATTCCATTTGCATTTATCCCCTCGGAGTGGAGGGAGGTCTCACTGGAGTGGGTGGGACTGTTCCACTGGAGTGGGTGGAACTATTTTATGGTACCCTTTTTATCCCCTCGGAGTGGAGGGAGGTTCCACTGGAGTGGGTGGAACTGTTTCACTGGAGTGGGTGAAACTATGTTGATTTTGGTACCTTTATTAGGAATCTGAGATCTCAGTCATGCATCATATAAAAAGACGAGCATTTCATCTCATGCATCACATGCTGGGTATGTGTATGATGTTCTATATACTATATATGTTGTGTGGTCTTTTATAATTAAGGTTTTATCCATCTGTGTTTATATATGTTTTATTCAAACTATGTTTATCATATGCTTACCCTATTTTTGTGTCTGTGGTTGACACATGTGATGACCCCAATTTATTTGGGCAAGCAGATGAACAGTAACAACTGAACCTGGATGACAAATTGAAGATGTGCATGGATTTGAGTTAAGGATGTGATGAAGATGTTGTAATTTTTATTTTGTGGCTTATGATATGTATTTGGACTATCTATTAATGGGCATGTAATATGGACTGTATTATATTCCAATTTGTATTGATGGACTAAATTTGTATGAACCGCGATGAGAAAAATCGTTTATGTTACAAACGAATGGTATAAATCAAAGTAAGAAGAAAGAAATTTTTCATGAAATTTGTAACTAAGACAATTCTAATACAAAGTGGACACGAGATTTCTCCTAAAATCAATCAAGCACGAGAGAGTAAAAGGAGGCGTTACACTACAAACTATCTGGGCTCCTACTTTTGCTCTGGTTCCAACTGTGGCCCCTTCTGTAACCCCTACTTCAGCCGCTGCTACTCCTGCTACAATTCTGACTTCTCCTTATCCTATTTTTGCTATTCCTGTTGCACCTGTGGTTCCTACATCTCCTACTCCAATTGTTTCTGCTATGCCAACGTCTACTCTACCTTGTTCTTTTTCTCACCCCGTCACCTCCCTCAAGTTCGTACAAACCTCAAAAGAGATTGACTCTCTATGGAGTGTGGGGCATGTGCTTGAATAAAGGACTCCAACCCCATTCAATAAAAATCTGATACATTTGATTGGTCCTCAATGTTCTACAGACTCTGCAAAGATCTTTCTTCTAAGGAGTCTTGTGATCTTGGAAAAGAATGGGCAACTCCATAAGAAGCTATGAGCAAGGCGGCTTCCCTGGAGAAAGAGATAGCAAGTTGAAGTTCACCACCCGCAATGTCTGGTGGGCAGAGCATTCTAAGTTGAATAGTGCTATTGTGGCACTTGCTGAGGTTGTCATGTCCAACCTCCAATTGTCTGCCCAGACAAGTGGTGCCTTGTTAAAGGTGCTACTTGGAGAAAAGAAGGAGTTGGTTGCCAAGGTCGACAGGGCTGTTGGTGAGAGGGACAAGCTTGCCAAGAAGGTTGTTGCCTTAGAAGCTCAATTGAATGAGGAGAAGGCTGCCCACCAAGAGCTTGAAAAGGAGTTGTCTATCTATAAGCACGAGGTGTTGGAGCAACATGAGAAAGGCTTTCTCAAAGCTATCAGATAGGCCGACTATTTTGCAAAAGACCTTGACTTAGGTCTCTTTGAACCTTTCAAGGATGTGAAGGGCGGTGTCCTGCTTGATGAAGAGGAGATTGCCTCCGCTGAAGAAGGTGTTGATGAAGAGTAGGATAATGGGGCCAATGTCTAGGCTACCATCTTTGTATTTTTGCTTTCTTAGCTTTAGGCTGTGAACGCCATGTAATTCTGACATTCATTTAATGCAAATATTCTCCTTTTCTTCAATCTTTTGTGTTTGTTTTTGTATCATGTTATCTTCTGTTTGTGAGTTTCTTATAATGATGAGATCAGGTCTCTTGAATAGCGTCCTTTCATCATAGAAAATGAGACCCTGCAATTTGACAGTGTCTCATTTGGCTTCTTGTTTGAGGATAAGTAGTTGATCCTTGTACTTTAATTGTGAATGATTTGAAGTAGTAGAGTTACCAAGAATGTGTCTTAGGTTTCAAACATCAAGGGTGAACCTTGGACGCATGTTTTGGACTCCTGCTTTTGCGAGTGGCGTAGCCCTACTAGTCGGTGTTCCAAAGGAGTGAGTGTACCAAGAGTGTGTCTTGGGTTTTGAGCATCAAGGGTGAACCTTGGACACCTGTTCCTGCAAAACAAATGATCATATGGCCCTATTTGTTGAGGTGCCAAAGGAGTAAGTGTACCAAGAGCATGTATTGGATTTTGTGTGCCAAGGGTAAACCTTGGAATTTTATACTCTTGCAAGCTTGTATTCCTACAAAAGAAAGCTTAGCAATAGTAAAGTATGTAAAGGGTAGACCTTGCGTACCTTGAGTTTCCATGTGGGAAAACTTAGCAATGAGGAGGCTCACTAAGGGTGGACCTTAGGTTTATCGAACCTATGACTAGGGGAGTTGTCCATCCTGGGTTTTGTTGGAGTTCACCAAGGATTGATCTTGGGTTTTGCGAATTGTTGGAGATCTACCAGTGACGCTTCCATCCTAGATTTTGCTAGAGGTCCACCTAGGGTGCTACCAAAGGTCGGCCTTAGGTGTAGAGAACCTTTGAAGTACCAGGAGCTGGTCCTGGATTTTGTTGGAGGTCCACCTAGGGTGTTACCGAAGGCTGACCCTAGGTGTTGAGTACCTGTAAAGTACCAAGAGCTCGTCCTGGGTGTTGCTGGAGGTCCACCTAAGGTGGTACCAAAGGCCGACCCTAGGTTTTTAAGAATCTGTAAAGTACTAGGAGTTGGTCCTGGGTTTTGCTGAAGGTCTGATAATGATTGTCGAATCGCTACAAAACAAATAAAATTAACATGATTTTGTAGCACAAGATTAACTTAGGTTAACTAAGAGATACAATCCAATTTGGTTCCTGACTTAATCCACTTATAAACAACAGGGGGGTTTGTCAAACAATTTGCAAACAAATGCAGAAACATAAACAAGAATTGAAGAAAAATGCAGAAACTAACAGAATTGACAAAAGATGTTGTAAGGTAGATTCAAGAATATCAATCCAATTCACCAAACCAAGCAATGAAAATTATCATAGTTATCATATAATGATCATATTATGAAGGTTCATCCAATATCAGTAGAAGTAGTTCTATGGAATTAACTCCTAAATCAATTGAAATCACAAAACAGATTGAAATATCATCTAAACAATCTATGATTAAAATTCAAAATTAGGAAATAAATCTATAATCTAATTCGTTTTCAATCCTAAAAATATTCATAATCATGAAAATCGAAAAGAGGGTTGAAGAAAAAGATGAACATTCACACAAAAATTCGAATACTAAATCAGAACTCAAATTCTCCTTGCTTGGACTGGATCCTTGGATTGATTGATTATTTAGCCTTCCATGATCATCATCAGTGGAAGAGCTACAAAATTTATGGAGAAAAATAGAAGAACATAGATGAAAAGAAGAAGAAAAATGAAGAACAGTTGAAAGAAAAAGAGAGAAAAGATTTTAATTATGAAAACTTGCACAAGAAGCTAGAAATTCTATTTTTTTGTGTCTTCAAATAACTCCTAGCTACACTAATATATAGTGATTGAACAAAATGAAGGGGTGGGCTCTGATTAGGCCCATCTAAACTAACTAATTATGTTAATTACATCAATCAAAACCCAAACTAATAGCCCAAAATTCAAGTGCAGAGGTTATGACTTCCAAGCCTAATTTGTCCCTCAAACAGGCAGAATTAGCCAACACTTATATCTAACAAAATTTTATATCTTTTCCTTAGCTTTCTAAGGACTACTTATATGCTCCATTTGGAGTTCTATAGAATCATATAGGTCCTACACAAGGAAGATAGGTCAAGTAAGCACAACATCTGAAAACAAGCAACCATTATCAATTAAGCCTAATTATTTGCCTAAGACCAAAACTGAGTTAAAGTGAGAAAATAAGAATCTGAGAGAAATAAAATAAGCTAAAAAGAATAGAAAATACTATACTAAAAATGCTCAATCAAGGTCCACCTAAGGTGCTACCGAAGGTCGACCCTAGGATTTTAAGAACCTGTAAAGTACCAGGAGCTGGTCCTGGGTTTTGCTGGAGGTCCACCTAGGGTGCTACCGAAGGTCGGCCCTAGGTGTTGAGAACCTATAAAGTATCAGGAGTTGGTCCTAGGTTTTGCTTGAGGTCCACCTAGGGTGCTACCGAAGGTCGACCCTAGGATTTTAAGAATCTTTAAAGTACCAGGAGCTGGTCCTAGGTTTTGTTGAAGGTCCACCTAGGGTGCTGTCGAAGGGCGGCCCTAGGTGTTGAGAACCTGTAAAGAACCAGGAGCTGATCCTTGGTTTTGTTGAAAGTCCACTTAGGGTGCTACCAAAGGCAAACCCTAGGATTTTAAGGACCTGTAGGTTACCAGGACGAGTTCGTCCTGGATTTTGGTGAAGTTTCGCCAAGGATGGACCTTGAAGAGTAGTCAATTGCTAGTCCTAAGTTTTGTCATGTTCCTGCAAGGTTAACAAAAGTGTATGAAATTCAAAGAGAGATATGTTAACTGTAGTAGAACTCCAGGTGGGTAGCATTCCATGTTCTTGAAGTGGCTTTACCACCCAATTCTTGTAGCTTGTAAGCTCCATTGTTCAGGTTAGTGACGATCCTGAATGGGTCATCCTAGTTGGGCCTAAGCTTTCATGCACGGTGATCTTTTCTTACTTCATCCCGGACACGCCAGACTAAGTCACCTGGTTGGAAGGTTGGTGGCTGAACCTTAGTGTTGTATCTTCTTGATATTTAGAGTTTGTTAGCTTTTTCTCTAATGCTTGCCATGTCTTGGATTTCCTCCGTAGTTTCCAGTTCAATTCTCATGTTTCCTTTATTGTGCTACTCTTGAAATAGCAACTTTCTAGTCGATGGTTCCCCAAGTTCGACAGGAATCATGGTGTTTGTCCCATATGTGATTCAAGCAGGGGTTTCATGAGTAGTTGTCTGAGGCGAGCAATGATAAGCCCAGAGTATAATGGGGAGATCTTCCTTCCAGAGACATTTAGACTTGTCGAGTCTAGTTTGTAAGGCTTGAAGAATGACTCTATTTGCTGCCTTTACCTGACCATTAGTCTAGGGATGTTCGATAGAAGTGACTAGATGTTTGACATCTAGCATTTTGAGGAAGTCTTCGTAGGTCTGTGCTTTGAACTACGTATCGTTATCAGTAGCGATGGTGAAGGGTAGAACATACCTGCATATAAGATGTTCCCAAGTGAAGCTTTGTACCTCACTGGCGGTTATCTCATGTAAGGGTTTTTCTTCTATCCACTTGGTGAAATAATCAATGGTGATCAACAGGTATTTGACCATTCCCGGGGCTTTTGATAGAGGCCCCAGGATGTCCATCCCCCACATGGTAAAGGGCCACGGAAAAGTCAAAGTGTGAAGATTGTCGGGAGGAGTTTGTGGGACGTTCGCAATTTCCTGGCACTTTCTACACCTTCGAGTGAAATCAAAGGCATATGCCCTGAGTGTCGACCAATAGTATCCTGCTTGTACTATCTTCAAGGGAGCGTCCTCCTGTGTGGAGACCATACATCCCTTCATGGAGTTCTCTCAAGACATAGTTTGCTTGCTGGCAGTCTAGGCATTTGAGTACAGGTGTTGTCAACCTCTTTTGAATAGTTCACCATCAAGGATGACATAGTAACTGACTTTCCTTTTTAGACACTAGGCCTCGTTTTCATCTGCTGATAGTGCCCCTTTGATGAGAAAATATTTGTAAGGAGTCATCCAGTTGGGTTCCTCCTCTTCGTCTGCCATTACCTCTAGGGTGTCTATGGTGGGAGCTTGAAATGTTTCCTGGATGATAGTTTCAAGGTGTTTGGTCTTCTTAGTACTAGTCAGCTTAGAGAGCAGGTCTGTCCTGGTGTTACTCTCAGTATGCGATACATTTCAAAACACTCAAAGTTTTCGATGAGTGTTCTGGCAGTATGATAATATTAGAGGAGTATAGCTTCTTTAGTCTGGAATTTGTTGGCAACCTGTCCTTAGATGAGTTGTGAGTCAGAGTAGCATCTCAACCATTTAGCTCTGACTTCTTTTGCGAGTTTGAGACCTGCTATAGGTGTGTCGTACTCAACTTGGTTATTTCAAGCTCTGAAATTGAGCTTGAGGGCTTGCTCTAGCGAGATGTTGCCAGTTCCTCAAGAATGATACATGTTCGACTTCAGTCTACATAGAGATTTAACCAGTCTGGGGTGGATTTATCTTTACCTGCTAATTCTGCTAAGAAATCTGTCATGAATTATATTTTCATGGGACTGTAAGGTTCATATTGAAGGTCAAACTTTGACAGTTTGACTAACCATGCCACCATTTTGCGTGCCAGCTCGGGTTTTTGCAATACCTGTTAATGGGATAGTTTGCTTTAACTATCACCTAGTGACTTTGAAAGTAAGGTCGAAGGTGTCTGGCAAAAGTGATGAGTGCCAATGCTATTGTTCCTATCATTTGATAGCACTTCTCAGTGTCATGTAGCATGAGGCTGGTGAAATAAATGGGGTGTTGATGTTTCCCCTCTTCTTGGACGAGGGTCAAGCTTATGGCCTCATCTCCTACTAAGAGATAGAGGAGCAATGGTGCTCCCGATTTAGGTCGACTCAAAACAGGCGGCGTAGAAATCATTTTCTTGAATGATTCGAAGGCTTGCTCATAGGCTTTGTCCCAAAGGAAGGGTTCGGTCTTGTTGAGTAACCTGTAAAAGGGGTTCGCCTTTTCGACGAGCTTTAAGAGGAATCTGGACAAAGTCGTAGTCTCCCGTTTAGTTTTTGGACCTTAGTGACGTTAGTTGGGCTATGCATCTCAAGTATGGTTGTACATTTGTCTGGGTTGACTTCAATTCCAAGGTGTGTAATCATGAAACCAAGCAATTTTTCGCCACCTACCCCAAATATGCACTTTTTTTGGTTGAGACACATGTCATACTTCCGAATTTCTTCAAAAACCTCTTCTATGTCTGTCACATGCTAGGCTACACTCTGGTATTTGACGACCATGTCGTCAACATAAACCTCGATATTGTGTCTGATTTGTTTTTGGAAGACTCAATTCATTAACCGTTGGTATCTGGCCCCTAAGTTTTTGAGGCCGAAGGGCATGACCCTGTAATAGTAATTGGCATATTCAATAATAAATGTCGTTTTCTCCTCGTCTGGGGCATGCATCCTGATTTGATTGTACCCTGAATATGCTTCCAGAAAACTCAAAATCTGGAAACCTAACGCACCATCGTCCAGTCTGTCAATGCTAGGCAATGGTTATGCATCTTTCAGGCATGCCTTGTTAAGGTCAGTGAAGTCAGTGCACATGTGCTATTTTCCGTTGGCCTTTTTAACCATTACGACGTTGGCGAGCCAGGTGGAGTATCTAACTTCTCTGATGAAATTGGCCTTTAGTAACTTGTCCACTTCTTCTCTGATCACCTTTCGTCTTTCTTCCCCAATGTTCCTCTTCTTCTGCGCTATTGGTTTGGCCTGTGGGCATATTGCCAGCTTGTGGCCTATGATGCTGGGATGATGCCCGGCATGCCAGATGGTTGCCAGGCGAACAGATCCACGTTTATGCGGAGGACATAGGCTATCTATCTATGCTTATGACTGGTGAGGTCTTTGTTGAGCTGTGTACATTGCTCGGGTTTGATTTCAAGCTGCAACTTAATGAGCTCTTCGATGGGCTTCAGTCCTCTATCAATGTTGTCATCGCGCGGGTCTACGTCAAAAGCGTTGTCATGGTGATCTGTATAGACAGTTAGGGTGTAAGGGGTAGACACTTTGTTTATGCTCATGACTTGGCTAGTACCCAGCTCCTTATTGGGAGGATACGATGCCACTTTTAGGCTCTCTGCATAGCATTGTCAAGCTTGCTTCTGGTCTGCCTTGACAATGACTATCTCTCCATGGCATGGTAGGGAATTCCATCTTCAGGTGAGGTGTGCAAATGATGGCTCCAAGCTCATTCTGCGTCTTCCTACCAACTAAAGCAAGATAAGAGGTGTCGGCATCAACAATTAAATACATGATAGTGAAACTCTTCAAGAGTGAGCCTTGACCAAAAGTGGTCATGAGGTTCACGTAAACCCTAGTTTCTACCCTTTCTCTTACGAAGCCTATAAGGGGTCCATGGTGAGGGTGAATCGTGTCTGATGAAACCTCCAGCTTCTGGAAAGTCTTCCAATATATGGTCTGTGGAACTACCATGATCAATGAGGACTCTCGATACTTTTAAAATTGCTTATTATAAGGGAGATCACCATCGGGTCATCCTGGTTGACAGGGTCGATTCCCTTGAAATCTTCGTTTGTGAATGTGATAGGAGGGAGGTTCCATGGTGGAGGAGCATCGACATAGTTGATGTCAATGTCCCTTATAGCGTGAAGATGTCTCTTCCGAGATTGGCTGGATGGTCCTCCATGAGAGAATCCGTCCACGATGGTGTTTATCATACCTCAGACTTGTTAGGTAGGCTCATTCTACTGTTGTTGAGGAGGCTAGCGTTCATGACTTGGCTGATGTTGCCTCTGTCGCCCCCTGTCTTCCGTTCTAACTCTTATCATTCAACATCTTTGTTTCTATATTTGTCTTCATGTCGCCCCCAAGGTCTGGTTCCGGTTGGGTGATTATCAGGTCTTTTTACAAACCGAGATAAGTACCTTGCTTGTATGAGTTCTTTGGTCTTGTCCTTCAAGGCCCAACACTCTTTAGTGTTATGACAATTACTGCGATGATATCTGCAGTATTTGTTTGGATCCGCCCCTGGCTTGAGAGACAATGAAGGTGATGGCAATTTCACTTGTACCTCCGTATTGAAGGCTTCCTCCATGATGGTAGCCCGGTTGACTGTTAGGGGAGTGTAACGCTCATACCTGGGTCCTTTCAGGAGGGGTTGGCACTTGTCCGACTTGTGCTTTTTGTTTGACGTATATAGGTTGGCCTTGATTGTTTCTTCTCGCTTTTGTCCGACTTGTTTGACTTCATTGGAACTTGGACATTTCCTCCATTTAGATATAACCTTTGGCTCGTTCACGTATTTCATCCATGCTAGAAGGTGGTTTATTGCACAAACTATCCATAAACTTGTCTGGACACAAGGCTAGCATCATAGAATGTAATGCTACCTCGGGGTTGAGATTTCGGATTTGGACAGCTATTCATCTTAATTGTTCCATAAATCTCTGAAGAGGCTCATCATCTACTTGTCAAAGACTGGCTAGTATGGCAGAGGTTAGCCTGAGTCCAACTGATCGCATATTGTGCACTAAATCATTCGACAAGAGTGTCGAAACTGTCCATGGACCTCAAAGGGAGTCCACGATACCATGTCAAGGCTGCTCCCTTGAGAGAAGTAGGAAACACCCGACACAATACAACATCGTTATTATAGGTTGGCTTGAGTGAGGAAGGCATCCAGGTGCTCATAAGGATCGGTGTTGCCATTGTACCTCTCTAGGTAGAGAGATTTCCAACTTGAGGGTAGATCTACCTCCATAATACGATCGACAAAAGGGATGTTGTCGTGTTGTCCGCCCTTCTGGACGATATATCTATGCTGAGTTGGGACCGCCCTGAGGGTTGACGGTCTGTCGAGGGTGTGACTCCCCTTGAGTATGCTCGTTCCCTGTGAGAGGCGAGTGCTTGTCACCTTTGGGTCGTCTCACTCTAGCCTTCAGACCTTCAGAGTTCTTCTTCATGGTGTCGTTCCATCTCTACAATGCAGTTTCAGAGTTGTTGGATAGTGTCTGCATTGGTCATGGTTGTTTGAGGAGGGTTGGAAGTTTCGATAGGAGTACCGCGTCTGAGACTAGACCGTGTACTGACCATTGATGGATTGGTGAAGGAAATATTTGTTTAGGTAGGTCGATGGAAAATCTGAGGCCGTAGGGTAAGGTTTACCGCAGCCCCACGGTGGGCGCCGAATGTTCTTACCAAAATCTAGAATTGCCACGTACAAGGGTGGACATGGTCCAAGTGGGTTCCAAACTCTGCATGTCGGACGATGAGTCAACCTTATTAAGAAGGGGGACGCAAAACAAAGGAAAGGACTCTGACGCTCAAGTAAGTACATCAAATATTGAGAGAATAAAGTGACTGAGAGTGTCAGCTACGATGAGAAAGTGTGTACTTGTATGTGAGTTGTAACACCCCAAAATTTCAGTCAAGGCTAGGGTAAAATACTAATTGGAGGTAGTACAGAAGAATTTAGGAAATGCTCTGAACATTTTTGGAAATGACGATTTTACCCCTAGAATGAGAGGTAAAAATACCAAAATACCCCTGGGACAAAACTGATCAAAATGATTTTAGAAAATTATGGAAATCTGAGAATGGGATA
>PYAF01000895.1:25225-63530 GCA_007407185.1 Glycine tomentella
GTTAGTTAATATTTATAAAACAAGATTAAATACTATTTTTACATAATTATAATATTATTTTAATATTAATTTATTTAATATATTTTTATTACAAAAATATTACGTACAAAATAACATCATAAATTTAATTAATTGTAACAGTGTTAATTTTTTTACATAAATATATTTGAATAAATTGCATAATATTTATTTCTAATACTTGTTTCCTTTTGTTATAATAAAAAATTTAAATATTTATAATTACCTTGATTAAAAAATATATATGTATGATAATAATTAATTTATTCAAATTTTAAATACGAAGATATAGTTGTTCTAATTATCTCAATTATATTTAAATGATTTTTATGAAATAAACATAGAAAAAATATTTATAGTTGTTTCTATCAAATGTATAATATTTTTCTCTCTAACTTGTTTATTACAAAGAAAATTAAGATAAAATAAATATATATTTTAAAGTTTTATTAGATATACTTGCACTAGTGTTAAATAAAAAATAATTACGAGATAAATTTATTAGATATAATTGAATTATATTATTTTATTAGATAAATTTAAAATTTATTAGATAATATTTACATACAATTGATTAGATGAATAAAAAATTAATTAGATAATATACATTTAAATTTAATTAAATGAATTATAATATAAGTTACCTAATTTTCCATAATTGAATAATACATCGCAAACACCATATCACTTATTTTTAAGTCTGAAGTTACAACCAACTTTTATAAGAGAAAAATTCTTTATTGTCAATATGACCTTCATACATCTAGAGTGATTTAATCAACTAAAAGTCTAAACTAATACACTAATATGTTAAAAAATAATTAATATTGCTATATATAACATAAAAATTTCTAATATATATTTAACACACATATAAGTTTATATAATAAATTTTATAATAATTAATTTTGATCTAATAATATATTTATATATATATATAATTTTTTATTAAATCCATGATTTTTATTTAAATTTATATATAAAAATATTATTAGATCAAAATTAATTATCATAAAATTTATTATGTAAACTTATATATATATTATACATTAAAAATTTTAGTTTTATATATAATAAAATTAATTATTTTTAAATATAATTAACCTATTAACTTAATTGATTAAAATATTGTACTTATAATACAAAAGTCACATATCCTAGACCTATAAGAATATTTTCAATTTTTTCTCTTATGGCTGAGTGCAGGAAGAAAAGGCCAGATAATTATTGTAGAAAAAAAGGTGGTCATAAATGGGCCCATAACGGCTGAAGACAACACAAACAAATCTTAACTTATTTCTTATTTCTCTCTCTGTGACCCATCATTCAAATCTTAACTTTCATTAATCTTTTCTTCGTGGGTTAAGCCTAAGTAAAACCACACCCCCATCACTGTTCAAGGTCCTTTCCTTCTATCACTCAGGTACAAACCTCTTTCTTGCACTTTCGTTCTTTCCTCTTTTATCTTTCATTAGGTCTACTAAACCCTTTAATTATAATGGGTTGTTTCGTTTTATAAGAATAATAATAATAATGTAAGAAGATTCTAAATTTTGAAGTGCAAAATGATTGTTCTGGGTTGGTGTTGGTTTGATTACATGAAAAGCTGTAGTTTTTAGATTGAAACTGAGGCAGTTTACTGCCGTGGAATTGTGTGGTACTATGGGGTTTCTGTGTGTTGGGTTGAAGTTTGTTGCGGAATCTGAGTATCAATTTCAAGTGATTTCATTTGGCTAATGAACTTGTGTTGTGTGATGAATGAGCATGAACCTATGTAGTGTGTTCTCAGTTTTTTGATGGGTTAATGGATGTGACCTTCTATCATTGGATTCATCTAACACTGACTTCAATTAGCTTGGGTTAAAGGTGCTGTTGATGTTGATCTTGATGTAATGGATGTGACCTGAGGTGGGTGAGTTATTCCTGTTTAGATAAGTTCTGTGTAATATTGTAGGAGAGTCTTTTTGGTGGTTGGGATAATGTTATAACTGAATTTGTTAAATGTGGTTGAATGAAAGGAATGAGTGATTGATGAGACCATTTGAGGAGCTGTGACTGTGATTCTGTTAAGATCTTTTTAAATTGTCATAATAAGATATGGCATATGTTTTGCGTCAGTTTTTTTTTTTTTTGACGAAGTTTGTTTATGCTTTGCAGTTGTTCTCTAAATAAAAATATTGATATTACAGAATGGTCATATGTTTTCTCTTTAAAGTACTAGATGGATCTGCTTTATGTATTTTGGGACTGTTGTGACATGAGAGTTGAGACAATCAGGAAGTGGGATGAATGCATCCCTTTCTGAAATATTGTGTAGTGTCATTTTCTGTTACCATCTGTTCTGAGGTTAAATTATTTTAGATACTGAGATAAGTTGATTTAGTCATTCTGATTTCACTGAACCATCTAATGGTACAGGTGTGAAAGGTGAAAGCAGAGTGTGAATATCAGGTCTTGTTCTTTTTGGGAAGGTGATTCACTATGTCAATTATTCTTGTGCATAGGCTAATAGCCTAATACCAAGCTTCTATATCAGCACCTAACATATTACAGCCTATTGCATTTTGGCATTTTAAGCTATGCAATCTGACATGATTTCTCTACTTGTTTGAGCTCAATTGTAATTAAAAAAAAAAAAAACCCACTCTTGTCAAGGTACGCTCTCTCACTCTTGTGGGAAGACGCTTGCAACTATGAGCAATGCATATGTTAGCTCAACAATATATGCTGTTAGGTGTAAAGAACCATTCTCATTATCTTTCAATGGCTACTCAAACTTCTGTTACGAAAGATTTGACAGAACCCCATCATACTGTTTGTCATGCTGTGGTTGTTGTGATTGCTGTTCAGTCTCCACTTACAGAGTACCCATAAAACGTTGTCTTATAAATGGGTTGACGCAATCTGCTCTTCTTCAATTGTCGGCATCTAGAAGGTTGATATTGGGTGGTGGAGACCATTACCTTTCCCGGCTACCAGCTTATGGTGTCCTCAGAGGTTGTCAGGAGCTTAATTCTTCTGTCAATGAGAGAGCTGTTTGCAATAATAGTAGATGGAGAATAAAGGGAAGATGTATTCCTGCTGCTTCCCTGAAAGGGAGAGAATTTTCCCATTCATTTGGTTCTGATGATGCTGAAGCAGTTCTCAGCTTGTTGAGTGAGGAGGCAGATAAGGATGCTATTTGTAGGAAATGTAAGAATGTGTCTTCATCAAAAAGAGTGGAAGTTGAGAAGAAAAGAAAAAATCTGAGCAGAGAGAGACATTTGAGTTCAAGTGAGAAAGTAGAAACAGAGAAAAAAGGAAATTTGAAGCGACATGAATCATCCACCATATACTTGAGAGGAGAATATGGAAAAGCCAACAAAGAAAGGGAAGCCTTTGGTAAAAGTGAAAACCATAGGAAACGAAGAGATGCGTCTAGTTGTTCATCTTATTACTCTCTCTCATCAGGAGATTTTGGGAGTGAGCTGGAAGTTCAGGATGACATTGGTTTGGAAGAGTCGTCTCTGGAATATGAGAAGGATGAAGCAAATCATCTGGAGGAACAAGTGAAGGAAGAATTCAACAGGCAAGGGGATGACTCAAAGAAGCTGCAGGCTGTTTCAAATAAGGAAAGAATTGCATTTGGTGTGGATATTGATTGGAACCTAAGGAACAAGTCTGAAAAGAAGCTGACCAAGGGAACTCTGCAAAACACTGAATCCACAAGAGAACAACAGGACATGCATTCAAGAGAATTTAGAACACATGAATCCGGTCATAAAAAATCATCTATTTCACAAAAGCGAGTCAATATTGAAGATGATAAATCATCTTTAGTTGACAATTTGGATAAGAAAACTAACAAAGCATATATTCAAACTGAGTCTGGTTGTGATGAAGTTGAGACAATTTTGTTATCACAAAAGGAATTCAGTGGCAGGGAAGGGAAGCTTGAGATGTCAGAAACAATGTTGAACGAAACAACTGATGAACATAAAAAGTTTGTTAGTTCAACTTCTACCACAGGAAAGCAAACTTTGACATCGAAGAAGGCATTCAGTGGCAGGGAAGGGAACCTTGCAATATCAGAAACAATTTTACAAGAAACAAATGATAAGCATAAAAAAATTGTTGGTTCTGCTTCTACCACTGGAAAGAATGTGATAGATAGAAGTTCCCAGAAATATACTGGAATTTTAAAAATTGAAGACACTGAAAGGACCTCAAATACTAGGATGAAGGACATGAAATTGAAAAAGGATTCAGTTTTGAGTTCTGTTCAGGGAGTGGAGGAGCAGCAACACCAAAAAGGAGAGAAGATCATTAAGATGAAGGATAAAGAGAGAATAAAAAAATCTGAACAATTTTCTGAAGTATTAGAAGCTCACAAGATCAATGTTGAAGATACATCTAGCATGAAGTCTAGAACTAGATTAATGAACATGGAAGAAAATTCGAACATAAGCTCAGATGCAAGGGTTACGTGGCTCCAAACAGATAAAAGGACAACTCGGAGTTTCCAACACAGGAAAGGATGTGAACTTGTCAGCACTTTATCAGAAGGCTGTGCCAGTGATGAAATGCAAGTTTCAAGTTCTCAAAAAGCTTATGAGAAGGTGAGATTAATTCCAAAAAGTAAATCACCATCAGTTGTTAGAACTAGAGAAAGTTCTAGCCAAACTGATGAAAGGATTGCAAATTTTGAATTGGCCAGAGATTACCAAAGATCTAGCAACCTTTCAATTTCTGATGAAACTACCTCAAGAGAGGAATCCAGCTCCCAGGGATCATTGAATTTGATTTCTGGGGCTGGAAAACATATTATATTAGCATCAGGTGAAAAAAGGAGGCCTGCAACAATTTTGATCCCTTCCTCTTCTGAAATTGGTGGAGACTCAGCACATGTTGAACTCACTGCAGGAATTGCAAGCCCTGAGATCTTCCTTGGAACTTCAGAAAGTGGCTCTTCTGCTTTGTATGACAATTCAGGAAGAAGCTCTGCTTTGCATCCAGATGCTATTGATTCAGCTGATCGTTTAGAGAAATCATCTAGACAGTTTGTTGATGAGTTTGCTGAGAGGGTCAGGCATGAAGTAACGACTTCAGAAGCACAAGAGATGGAAGTTACAGGAACAAAATTGACTCTTGAAGTTGGTGGGGATCAGATCTACAGCTCAAGGCAACAAGGCACTCAAAATGGTGCTCAGTCAAAGGAGCATGATTCTAGTCATTCCTCTGGGTTTCCTGGGACCGAAGGACCTTCTGATGAGATGTGGGATGTCACAGAACCATCTTCTGAGCAAGGTCTAGTAGCCAAAGAAACAGAGATCAGCAAGGAAACTGGGAAAGCATTTGTTACTAGAACTGGGAGGTCCTTATGGGGTATGATTGCTGATATTGTTCGATTACGTTGGGGTTCACGTGCTGGTTCCTCCGCTTCAGCTGGAAGATCAGCTGAGAGAAATTCACCAAACAAGTCTGACAGTGACACATGGTTTTCTGGGCAGGAGCATGAGGAAACCACTAAAACTGATGTCATAAAAGAAACAAGCGTACCACCACAAGCCATTACTTTTGATAAGTTAAAACCGGGTAAACATTATACCCAAAGTGAGGGAGAGGTGTCCGACAATACAAAACTGAAGGACAAAGGAAAAAATGTTGAAGTTGGATTGTCATCCCCAAATACATTGGAAAGTGGATCAATGTCAGTAGGCGCATCTTACACTTCTGGAGAGGAAAATGCTAGTTGGACTGAAGATAAAAAAGATTTGAAAGTCAATACTTCTGGCACTCAAAACATGGAATTACCAATTTCATTACCTGCCAGAGGGCCTTCTATTGTTGGAGAAATTGTAAGCATTGGTGGATCTGACATGTCTAGAGCTGAATCAGTGGCTCCAATCAAGGAATCTGCTGCTCCTGTGCAGTCTGAATTGTCTGGCTCAGAGAGAAAGGATGGAGAGTTGAAGCAAAGGAAGTTTCAAAGGAACAGGCAAGTCTTAAGAGATAGATTTGATGACTGGGAAGAAGCCTATCAACGTGAACTTGAGCAGCGAAGAGTAGATGAAATGTTCATGAAGGAAGCACTTTTGGAAGCCAAGAAGGCTGCTGATACATGGGAGGTACCTGTTGGTGCTGTTCTTGTGCAGCATGGGAAAATTATTGCTCGAGGCTGCAACTTGTAAGTGTGATGATATTATGTCATTCTTTGCAAGTGTGATGGTATTATTTCATTCTTTGTAATTGCCCTAGTTTTTAATTTTTAATTTATATCTTAATATCTGTTTCAGAGTAGAAGAGTTACGGGACTCCACTGCCCACGCAGAGATGATTTGTATACGAGAAGCTTCAAACCTTCTCCGATCATGGAGACTATTAGTAAGTTTTCCTAGTTGGAAATTTAGTTATTTTGATATTACACCACCCAAAGTTTAATATTCATTGTTGTGATTCTCTTGTATAATTTTTAAGCTCATATGACTAATTTAATATGTGACAATATTCCACCACTTTTATGTTAAAGAGTAAAAGACATCTAAGTCTAATATTTATTTTTACAGAACAAAGCAAGTTGCCATTGCAAAGATATTTATAAATTTAAATAAAATTTATAAATAAAAATAAATTAAATACTACATGTTTTCATTATTAATATTAATAATAAGTATTTTATTATATAAAATAAGAATAAATTATAGAGATGAGACTTTTAAAATTAAGTATGTGAGAGATCTATATAAAAAAATTAAATATCATCATTCAATTGGGAAAGTTGAGGCTCTTTTTTTGTATTCACGAGTGCCTATGATTAAATATCGTTAGACATGTAGTGCCCTTCATCCTTCATCATCACTGATTAAACTATTGCCATTCATAATTTTACTTACGAATAGTTGGTTGCTATGCAGCTTTCTTAATTCTTATGTGGACGCATTAATTCAAGAACAAGGTTTATTTGCATACATGCAAGCATTATCGAAATATCCAATGCAAAACTGTAAAAGTATATATTAGCAAAATGAGAAATTCATTAAGAAAAATGAGATATACAAAGATAGAAGGATAAGATATCCCCCCATAAGAGAACTGCAAAAGGAAAAATAAAAAAAATACTATGAACAAGCAAAATGGAGCTCAAGAAAATCAGTGATCTGAAATGGCAACCCCCTTAAAAGAGCTAGTGAGCCACTCACTAATACCAACAGAGATGGCAGATTTGGTGGGTGGCTCTAACTTCGTGTATCTGGCACCATAGGAACAGAATTATCTTTCATAATGAAGCGTTTCACGGCTAGAAACTGATGGAGGATGCTATTTTTTTCTGTTGGTCATGGCTCAGAAATTTGGAATTAGGATTTGATTTCCCGTTTCAGTTTTCACTATTGGTCCAGTTTGAAGGAATGTTTAGGTATCTAGGGGAGGGCTTAATTTGTACATTTATTTCTTGGGTGGTTTAGAATCTAGTATAATATCAGAACATAGGTGTCTTTTTCATGCTCCTCTAGGCATTAAGCCACCTCTGTTCTGTTCGTTCTTGCTAGGTTGTAAACTTATCAGTACTACTTGTACTGCTTCTATTCCATATCAATATATACATATATATATATATATATATTTTTTTTTTGCCGATCAAAAAAAAAAAAAAAAAACTAAAGAGAAGCCCAAATTCGATTACTTTATTAATCTATTGCTATTTAATTTAATCAATATTAATATGTAATGTTACTAAAAATAATGTTTAATAACCTAAAGCAATTTTCATTTAGTACAGGGGAATGAGAATTGAAGTGGTAGTGAATGATTTTTGTATTTGGACTTACATGTGGTCCTGGTAAATGAACCATTTCCATCCTTTCAATTCTTTCTTACCAAACATTGCTTGAAGGATCACTTAGTAATTTTGTCTGTCTTGAGAAATGGATGATATCTATTTGTTCTGGTATTTGATACAACTTGATAATTAGTTTGATGGTTCATCTGTTTAAGGACAAAATTTTCCCACTTTCAGGAAACTACACTTTATGTAACGCTTGAGCCATGTCCAATGTGTGCTGGTGCTATTCTTCAGGCAAGAGTAGACACTGTTGTGTGGGGTGCTCCCAATAAGCTTCTTGGAGCTGATGGTAGTTGGATTAGGTATGCAGCCAACGTGCTTCTTTTATTTGCTTATCATTAAGTTCTCACAAGGGAGTCTTTATGGTTTATCAATGTTTCATGAAACTTTTTCCTATATTTGGCAGAATTGGTCTCTACGTACCTTTATTTTCCCGCTTGTTATCTTTAGTTGAATTGGTCATTCCATAAAAAAACACAATTGAAAAAGAGGGATTGTGCACATGTGTATTAAAATATATATTATTATAATTAGAAAAGGATCACAATGCCCTCAACCATAATGCATATTGAACATTTGGTATTTGAGTATATGGTCAGTGCTTAAATTTTTTAATGTCAAATCCCATATTCTTTTATCAAGACATCATTAATAAGCCTATGAAACATGGTTTTTACTTAGAGAAAATAGTATATACATTAACATGTAAAGAAATTTTTTACATTGTCACCTAATTACAAATTATGATGTAGGGTCAATTTATTGATTTTTATAAGGGTCTTACTAACCAGTGCCCTTGGAGCATTGGTTAAAGACTAAAAGGGAAAAATGTTTATTGTGTTAAATCATAAGACAACCTCAAGAAAATCATGGGCAACACAATTTTTCACCTCCCAATAAAAACATTTCTACTCTAAGTTCCTTAACCAAATGTCCTTAGGACACTAGTTCGCATTTGCCTTTTCATAATAACTACCTTAAAAGGAATATCAAGGATAATTTCTGATTGGTTGTAAAAACTTTTACATTGACCGAGCACATCTATTAAAGACTCATGCTATATAGATGTCATTTCTGTATACAACCCCATTGTCAACATCTTTTTACTGGAATTCATCCCTAATTTACCTTTTTCTGAACTTTAATAAGCTGCATTTGTCCAAATGTGCTAGGATTACAACTTAAGTAGGGCATAGGTTTCCAATTGTTTTTCTAACTGAAATTGAGTCCTTTTGGAAATTTTCTTGAAAGCTCAGCACATGAAATGTTCTTGAAAGCTCAGTACATCAAATATTACAGCTCTTTCTTGAACTTTTTTCTGCAGAATTTTCCCTGATAGAGGAGAAAATGTATCAGAACAAAGAGATATGCCTCCTGCCCCAGTTCATCCATTCCATCCAAATATGAAAATAAGAAGAGGGGTCTTAGCCACTGAGTGTGCAGATGCAATGCAGCAATTCTTTCAGCTAAGAAGGAAAAAGAAGAAAGAGGAACCGTCAAATGACCCTTCTTGCCTTCCTGTTACTCACAACCCCTCTAAGTTACTCAACAAGATACATGACGTCTTCCACATCATGTTCTGTTTGTAAAAGAGGATAATCACATATATTCCCATGTTTTAAATGAGCTTCTAAATAAAATAATAAAACATGAATGAATGGTCATTGTGAAAAGTACAATGTTCAATTTCTCTAGAGTATTCAATCAGTTAAGCTGTCAAAGACAATAATTTCAGACGTTGCCTACTTTAATTTCAAGTAATGACTTCAAACGCTTAGGATGATGACTAGAATGTAATGATATAGTAAAGCCTGTCTGTCATTGTTCCCTTTCATTTATTTGGAAAGGGTGATTGGGTGAGAATTTGAGGTCACTTGCAAGAAACAGAAACCTAGAGTATGTACAGCGATTGAACTGCTGATGAAACATCACAATCACAATGGTAAGTTGAATCATAAGTATTAACAGAAAGTGATAGAGACCTCGTACTTACAGATAGGTATGTGTGGAAATTAGTAGGTGAAATTATGTTCTCATTAACATAAAACATTATTTTATTCATTCCATCCCTCCTTGCCTAATCCACCCAACCTTTTGTCCTGGCAAATATGAAAAATAATTAAGTCTGCTTAAAATACAAGTTAGGCCATAACCATAATATGAATGTGTGAACCTGTGATAAAAGTCTAAATGGCCAGGACTAATGATTTCAAGGATCCCCCTTGATGCAAGTGAAGCTAAATCTAACTCTACTATTTCCTTTCTTAAGCTTGTTAGATGATTAATATTTAAATGATGTCACAATCACATGAAGGCTACATTCTTCCTTCCACAGATAGTCCACACCATACGTTTCAACCTTGTGCTTCACATTAGCCCATATATAAGAAGCAAACTCTCTGCTTTCTCAACCAGATCACAACATTTAACATACAATGGCTGCAGTGTTCTGGGCTTTGGCTTTGGCAAGCCTCTGCTGCCAGCTACCTTCCAATGCCCAAACACCTGCAACTGCGCCGGCAAACTCACCACCTACAACCCCAGCTGCAACATCCCCATCTTCAGGCACGCCACCAGCTGTAACGCAACCACCAAGAGTGGTGGCATCCCCTCCCACCACAAGTACACCACCGACTACATCCCAGCCACCTGCATTTGTAGCTCCCAAACCTGCACCTGTGACACCACCAGCTCCAAAAGTTGCACCTGCTTCAAACCCTAAAGCCCCACCACCCCTAACTCCACCACCACAACCACCAAAAGTATCACCTGTTGCAACTCCCACATCGGCACCCCTGCTACCTCCACCACCCATTGCTACGCCACCGCCGTTGCCACCACCAAAGATAGCTCCAACACCAGCTAAAGCACCCCCAGCACCTGCACCAGCAAAGGCAACACCAGCACCCGCTCCTGCACCTACAAAGCCACCACCAACACCAGCTCCTGTTCCTCCACCACCAACACTAGCACCAACGCCAATAGTAGAGGTACCAGCACCAGCGCCATCATCACATAAGCATAGAAGGCACAGGCACAGGCACAGGAGGCATCAGGCACCAGCTCCAGCACCAACAATTGTTCGCAAAAGTCCCCCGGCACCACCTGATTCCACAGCAGAATCAGACACAACACCAGCACCATCACCAAGTCTGAATTTGGTAATATCTTTGTCTAGTAAAATATCAAATTACATTACAATTATATACAAATATGTCTCATCAGTATCACATTGTTTTGATCACATTTTTTTTCCTACTCTCAGAATGCGGCATCCTCAAACCACCAGCAAGGGAGAAATATATGGGCAACAGCTGCAGTTGCTATTGGTGTTTTGCTAGCCATCACCGGCTACAGCTGCTAGCAGTCTCATGGTGACCATGGATTCACTTTAATAATGAGTTATTTGGTTTGCAAAATATATAATCATTTTGTGTATAGATCTGATAATGAGAATCTATACGTATGATTCTTTCCTTTTTTTGTTGTGATCTTTGCTCAGAAATATTAATGGATATGAATTTTTGAATTATGGAAATAATCAGGAGATGTCAAACTAAATGTCTCTAGTTTTATAAGTTATTGCATCAAATTTGATCAGTTTCTGAGTGTATGTTTATTTTCTCCAATGTCATACTCCGTGATGAGTCCAAGATTGTCAACTAATTTGTAATGCCTAGTAAGATGAAATTCCAATTACTTGCAAAGATTAAGTATTTGCTTACCACTGATTTTACAAATTTGTCTATAAAGAATACAGGAAAGCATGAGAAAATAATATGACCATTATCAATAAGGTTTGCAAAAAGAAAAGGCATACTCAGCAATACAAGATTGGAAGGTAACCACAAAACTGGCTGCTAGACCATGAGCACAAATAAACTTTTAACACACTTGCATACATGATCCAATAAATTTGCTATTAATTCCAACACACAGCAATGCAATCCAATTACTTTGTATGATGAGCACCGAATTCAAATCCAAGAGAGGGTAGATGGATGGATGGTTTTTTTTTTTTCTTTTCTTTTGGTGAGATTGATGAGGATGTAAATCATAGAATCAGAGCAGGGTGGATGAAATGATGGAGTGCATTGGGATTTTTGTGTGACCGCAAAATTCCCTTTAAGCTAAAAGAAAAATTCTATAGAACAACTGTAAGACCGATAATGCTATATGGAGTAGAATGAGGACCAGCACATAGACAACATGAACATAAAATAGGGGTAGTAGAAATGAGGATGTTAAGGTGGATGTGTGGTTATACGAAGATGGATAAGATAAGAAATGAGGATATTCAACGAAAGGAAACAGTGATACCGGTGTGTGAAAAGATGATGGAGCATAGATTGAGGTGGTTTGGACACGTCATGAGATTACCACTGGATGCTCTCGTAAGAATAGGAGTTTGTTACCAAGAGCTCGACACAAAGAGAGGTAGAGGTTGATCGAAACTTACCTTGGGAAAGGTAGTTAAATAAGACCTAATGGAGTGGAATATAGATTAGCGGGTGATATGTCTTATGATGGAGTGGAGAAAAGTTATAAGTTTGGTGGAGGGTTAAACCCATTAGTATTTCTATGTTTCAGTCGTTCCCTTCTTTTTTAGTACTTTTCCTCTTCATTTTTTCCCTCGTCCTTTCACCCCTCTTTATTTTAGCTTATTTTTCATATCTTTTATCTTATTTTCACTTTTTCTTTCTCTCTCCCTTTCTCTTTCTGTCTTTTTTTTTTTTTTATCTATTATTGGGTTCATCTACCATCAACCTCAATTAACTTGGGTTAAAGGTGTTGTTAATGTTGATGATGTTGATGTAGACAAAAATTGGTGTTCCATTTAAATATTTATTATAGAATAATAATATGTTGCACATTAATATGCTACATATATATAAAAGGGATCAGATATGGCAAGTTGGCAACTAGTGATAGGTTGATGCACCAACAAAGATAGCTTTAGTTTAAAATATCTTGCATGAATATATTTGGAGACAGCCAAGAAGGGTTATTTAAAAGCATTTAATTTGATCTACTGATTAAATAATTAAATTTTATTTTTAATTCATGTAAGTTTGTATTTTTTTAAATTTTAGGTCTTGGAAACACGAACATTTAAAAACTATAAATGAAAAAATTAAAATCTTAGTTGTACTAAAATTAAAAGCACAAACGTATAAAGAGAAAATGAATAAAAAAATTTAGAGGAACCAAAATTGAAAAAAATATTAATCTACTGGAATTGAAATTAAAAAAAAGTAAACTTACAACATAAAAAATAAAATAAAAACTCAAATTTACATGAAACAAAACATATCTAAACCTTTAAGATATATGCATAAATACGCTATAAAATTACATTAATTCTAGGTTTATCAGTGTAAACATTTTATGTGTTTTTCCTCCAAAACCTTCCCAGCCACGTAATATGTTTAGTATCCAAGGTTTTGTGGTGCCATTAAGATGTTGCCTACCAAGGAGACATAGATCTACCATGCATCTTGTTATTTTATTCTCTTTTTGTTTGATCGTTATATTTACATTTCGGACGTACATAGATAAAATGTAAAACATAGATAGATTGATTCCCATTTCAATTCAGATTCATTTAATTCAAAATCCACTTAATATAAGTACAAAATGGTGCAACCCTTAACCGCATGATAACTTTGGTGGGTTCATAATAACTTCGAATGACTTACTGAAGACATGATGGCAACATTAAATATTATTACCAATAACAAAATGACCTGCCACAATGCAAAGTTATTATTGTTTTTCAATTTTTTTTGTAAAATATTTTAAACTGTTGTACGAGGTAAATTTATCTTTCCATCTTTACACAGTTTGGTTTAGCCTACCTTATTCTTTAAAAAATCTGGAGCCAATTTGAATCAATAAGGGTTGGGCTGTAGATATTCTTCTAATAAAGGGCTAGAGTTAATACCTCTTGGATTGTATAGCCGGAATCTCAATCCGTTCATATGGATGGCCAATATTATGTTAAAAATGTTTTATGAAATAATTTAAAAATAATGGTCCATGCAGGCAGGTCTTGAACTTACAACTTTATGATTATACTCTAACCAATTAAACTAACAAACTAATTATGTTAAAAAATAATTAATGTCGCTATATATAATACTAAAATTTTATTACACATAAATTTACATAATTTTAATAAATTTGGTAACAATTAATTTTGATATAATAATGTATTTTTTTTTACATATATTAATGTTTATTAAACCTATGATTTTATTATGTAAAAAATATATTATTAGATCAAAATTAATTGTTATAAAATTTATTATGCAAATTTATGTGTATTAAATATACATTAGAAATTTTAGTATTATATATAATGACATTAATTATTTTTTAACATAATTGGTCTATTAACTCAGTTAGTTAGAGTATCGTGTTAATAATGTCAAGATTGCATTTTTGAGATTGCATAAGTCATTATTTTAAAATTATTTTGTGACAATTTATATGACCCATACGTCTTGTATAAAACACTTTGAGAAATTGATGTTTAATTAGTTGAAATAGCCAAATACCTTGTCTTCATCTACTTATAGTCATTAAGAAACAATTTAACACTTTAATCGCATGAATTCTTTCATAAATTTAGATATAATATTTAGAGAAAAGATAATTTTGTACCATCATCCAAAATAGCAAGTGAAAGCTACATCGTACCTCTACTTTTCCCATTGTTAACTTCCTTGTTAGATTATTAGTATTTAAATTAGGGATTTGCTTTTTACACCATTCAAAAATCAAATACACCTAACAATAACAATGTAATTTTGAAATTGCTATTTAATAAAAACCTTCAGCTTCTTCGCGCACTATTATGGTTCATACAGATTGGACAATCTGTATGACTCATATGGATGACCTCTGCCACCGCAACACCCATCGCGAGGACGACGACGAAGTCAAAGCAGCTACCAAACCATGACCAGCCAAAGGAAAAGGAGGTTCGCCAAGAAGAACATACGAAGAAGGTGACCAAGGAAGAAGAAGTGAAAGTAAGGTGAAGAAGAAACAAAAAGAGGAAGAAGAGGAGGAACGATAACTTTGGAATTAAAAAAAAATGAATGGTGTATGGAAGATTTAAATGGTGTAGGAAGAAATTCACTTTAAATTATGTTACAATCACATGAAGGCTACATCTTTCGTTCCCATATAGTCCACACCATACATTTGAACCTTGAGCCTCACCATAGCCCATATATAAGAAGCAGACTGTCCATTCTCAACCACATCAAAACATTCATTATACAATGGCTTCAATTTTCTTGGCTTTGGCTATAGTAAGCCTTTGCTACCAGTAGCTACAATGCTCATGCAACAACAACCATGCCAATAAAGTTGCCACCTACAACTTTGCCACCATTGTCTTCTAGTACACTACTAGAGGTAACACAACCACCTTGAGTGGCGACATCTCCTCCTGCCACGAGTACACCAATTACATTGCAGCCACCTGAAATGTAGCTCCCAAATCTGCTCCTGTGACACCACCAGCTCCCAAGGTCGCACCTGATTGAAGTCCAAAAGCCCCACCACCACAACCACCAAAACCTTCACCAGTCTCTCCTCCCATATCACCACCTCTGCTTCCACCACCACCTGTTGCTTCCCCACCACCATTACCACCACCAAAGATAGCCCCAACACCAACCAAAACACCACCAGCACCTGCACAAGCAAAGTCAGCACCAGCACCTACACCCACAAAGCCAGCACCAACACCATCACCTGTTCCTCCACCACCAACCACAACACCAGCACCTGTAATAGAGGTACCGGCTCCAACGCCTGCACACCATAGGCATAGAAGGCACAGGCACAGATACAGAATGCATCAAGCACCAGCTCCAGCTTCAACAATTATTCACAAAAGTCCCCCAGCACCACCTGATTCCACAGCAAAATCAGATACAACACCCGCACCATCACCAAGTCTGAATATGGTAATATCTTTGTTTAGTGAAATATCAAATTACAATTATATACAAGTGTATGTCGATCAATATTACATTTTTTTAATCACATCTTTTCTCTCCTCACAGAATGCTGCACCATCAAAGCACCAGCAAAGGAGAAATATATGGGCAACAGCCAGACTTGCTATAATTGTTTTGCTAGATGTCACTGGCTACAACTGCTAGCAGTGTCATGGGTGACCATGGATACACTTTAATAAGTTATTTGATTTGCAAAGTATAAACTCTTTTCAGGTGTATAGATCTGAATGATGAGAATCTATACTTATGCTTCTTTCCATTTTTGTTGTTGTAATCTTTGCTCGGAAATATTAATGAATCCGAATTTTTGAATGATAGAAATAATAAGAAATGTCACACAAATTCTAGTTTTATAAGTTATTACGTCAAACTTGATCTGTTTCTGAGTCTATGTTTATTTTCTCCCGAAAGTCATATTCCGTGATAAGACCAAGATTGTCAACTAGTTTGTGATGCCGTAGACATCCTGCACACTAGTAAGATGAAATTCCAATTACTAAGTGTTTGCAAAATATTAATTTTACAAAATGTCTATATAGAACAAAGAAAAGAATGAGAAAACGAAATGGTTATCATCAATAAGGTTTCTAAAAACAAAAGCTTACTTGGAAAAACAAGATTAAAAGATAACCACAAAACTGGCACCAACACCATGAGCACAAATTAACTTTAACACATTGGCATTCATGATCCAATGCATCAGCCATTCCATAAGTTATTGGACTTTCAGAATAAGCTGACATGCCACAATGCAATCCAGTTACTTCCTTTATATGGTTAGCACCAAACTCAAATCCCAGGAAAGGGTAGATGGCTGGGAATTTATTTTTCTTTTCTTGTATGCAAAAATTGGTGTTCCATTTTAATAATACACAGAATAAAGATTAAAGATATGGATCACCTATAGTTGCTACACACACATAAACATGGAGCAGATATGGCAAGTTGGTAGCTAGTGAAATGTTGATGTACCAACAAAGATGGTCATAATATAAAGCAGCATTCATGAATATATTTGGAGACAAAATCAAGCAGGGTTGTTCTGAAACATCTAATTTGACCCACTGTTTTTGTGGTTAAATTAAAACAGGGATAAGTTGGCGAAGACAGTGTCGATAAAAATATCAAAACATACCCCTTATAAGCAACAAGCAATCATTAATAACTTTCTTATAGAAAACTACATATATGCTGTAATGCATGTCATACGCTCATTCTCTTCACTTTATAGTATGTGAAGGCAACGGGAAGAAGAGAAGAGAAAATGACAATTATTGAATGGAAAAAAGTTGCTACATATAGTATAACAGTATAACTTTGTAGGGAAAAATGAGCAAGAGCTAGATTACATGAACTATTATGCATAACATAATGCCATGGTAAAGCGTAAGTCATCGATTCAAATCAGACAAAGGTGTGCTTTTTACTTTTTTTCCAGGAAAAAAACCCAGTAGTATTTCTATTTTTAAGGAATAATAGAAATATTGTTGATATATGGAAAAAATTTCTATTAGTAATAAACAATAAAGTAATCGTACATTTGCTTTCACTCTCTCTCTCTTTGGGCATATATATTGAGAGAAGAGGTTTATTATGGCAGAGAGAAGATTACATATGGACTGTGGATCATACATGTGTGCTATAGCTTAGAACAAAAAATATGATATATTGTTATATTTCTAATCCTAACCATACATGCAAGATTTGATGTGTCCCCTATATGTGAATATCTGAACAATGTCCAAAACCACACCATATATTTAACCCTTGGTCTTTTCCTCAACAATCAGTTTCATTTCTGCCTCTGTTTACTTTCAGATAGTGATTATTATTTTTAAGCTAAAATATTTTTTTTATCCTCGCAAAATTGAAATGTGTTGCTTTTTTGGCCCAGAGCCAAGCTTGGATAAAAAATAACCTACAAGACATTTTTTTAATTTATATTTTAAAATGTAATTTCTGGGGGTTAAAAACTGCCACTAATTACAGAAAAATTTTAAAAAAATAAAATCACAATTTGTGGTGACTGCCACAATTTGTAGGATTTTTTTTTTTATTTGCAAAAACAAAAACCCATTCTCACAAACCCAAAACAGCCACCACCAACCCCATCCTAGCGCCGCCACCTATAACAGTGACCATCAAACGCAGCCCCAAACACCACCATCAAACCACCATCCTCTGGCCGCTCATGGACGTACGTCCTGGTGCAGTAGCAAAACACAACCATTGCGACCGTAATACCGTCGTCGCGACCTCGGTCCCATCACCTCAAAGGCGCACTTGTTCCTCTCTCCCTCATATCTGCGACCCCGACGCCGTCTCACGTCTCCACCACCACCATATCACCATCTTCGATCAGATCTCCATCCAGCCCTCCCAACGCCTCCACCGCAATCCCAACCACCAACAGATCTGCTTGGTGTTGGTGAGAGAGAGGGGGGAGGTTTGGATTGGGGTACAGAGATTGGAGAGGGAAAGGGTTAGGGTCTGAACTGTTGGGTATGACTCATATTGTGCCGTTAGTAGATATGCACAGAGGAAAATATAGTGAATAGCTAGACCTAGCCCGCATTGGGTGAACCAGGGTAAACTCTGTGTGTTATTTTCTTCTTTCCTTTCTTTCTTTCTCCTATCTCGATGTTGAGTGATTGCTTGGTTCCCAACATGAACATGTGTCAACATTCAATTGATTAATGGACTAGCTTCTTTGCACAGTTATCAGACATGTAGGTTCGAAAAATCCGAATCTACATTCAGGCCAAAAAGTCACACATTATGATTTTGCAAGGACGAAAAACATACTGAAAATTTTGTAGGGACAGATTCCGAACATTTCAATATTTATTTAGGGACGAAAAACATATTTTAGCATTTGTTTTCTACAATTACAGCTCTGCACTGCACTCGCCAGGAATGCATATATCCTCAATTTTCCAATTTTTTTTGTCATATTTGTTCGAAAAAGCAGAAACCACCATCTTAGATTATGTTTGGACAATGCCTGGGGCCATACATATGACATCAGACTAAGATTCCAGCAGATCCTGCACAGCATGTGTTATCCCCCTTCCCTTATAGGGAGATCCCTGTCCCCTATACCACACTTACTAATTTAGAGAACATCTATCATAACCATATATTAATCAAACAGTTCTAATAAAATATTGGACAAATGCCAACCATGAAAAGAGCATAAAACAGAAAAGAGAACACCAACACCTATTAGACATTACTGTTAAATATACAAATTCATCATACGTGTTCACTAAGACTCAAGAAATAATAGATACCTGTACAAAAACAGCACCCCTTTCATAAGCCAACCGATTTACAAGCCTCTTTGTTCTTTCACCACACAGGTTACATGTAAACTGTACAAGCAAACTTCTTCTTGGAAGATTTAAGTCAATACCAGCACCCTGCAAATGCAAAGCATAATTATATATCAATATCAAAGAACTATCGACAAAACAAGTATTTGAGAGGAAGATCATGCACATCATTATCTCTACCAACAAGAGAAAGATATGATTAAGACCGTAAGTCCATAACAACTTATCAAAACACATGTTGCCTTCAGAATATCATAATGGAGGAAACTAAAAGCTACTCTTCTTATTTTAGATAAACTACATAATGAAGTGATAGACAGTCAATAACAAGAATACGAGTCACACCCTGCTAAGTGGGGAAATGAATTGAGACACAACAAAAACAGCCAAACCTTAGTAGAAAAAATACTTGAGGTTAGAAAACAAAGTTAAAACCAGATAACATTTTTGTAATTATTAATGAAAACATAAATTAGAAACACAATTAGTCAAAATATAACCTCAGTCAGAAAAATCAAGAAACTAAAATCCATACAAATAAATCATTTTTTCTTTTCCTTTTTTGAGTTTAATTCATATGTACTATCAAGTGTAAAACAATTTTACACAAACATTCAATAAGAATTTATCCCATCGTTGATTATACTAAAGAACAAGTTGACATAATAAATGATTAAATGTTGTTAGATATCTATTTAATAAAGTTTTATACTTATGGTCGTCGTCGTCGTCGTCGTCATCATCATCATCATAACTCACTAACCGCTTCAGACTTTGGGTGATTCTGGTTCTGGGGCAATCCCAGAATCATCAGCCACCAACCCATGCACTCTAAATATCCGACGGGGAAGCTTTGTGGCTGCCACTGTAGCATCATAAAACTTAGACCTAAAAGACAAATGTTATTTTCCAAATTGAAATTCAGAATTATGGAATGAAAAGAGAGATTTAATCAAAGGAGAAAGGGGGTTGTGAATGGAAACCTAACCTGGGGATGCTAATGGAAGGAGGACGGTTGAAGCGGAGGGAGTGAAAAGGTTTAGGGGTTTTGTGCAAGAGGGGAGGAGGAAGGAACATAGGGGCACTATACAGTGTGCTTGCCGCCATTGATGGTGGTTTGTGTGAGACAAAGACAACTCTGCTTTACGCACGCAGAGATAGCGAGGGAGTTTGTGAAAAATAGTTGATGCAGTAGAATCTGTATAAAAATTGGTCATTTTATGGTCTAACTACGTACGATTTAATTATTGATATCAATACTAATTGTTTTCTTCTTTTATGCTATAATTAAAATACATAATTTTCTGTTCAACAAAAAAATACATAATTTCTCATTATGTATTTTTATTTTATTTATATTTTTTTGGCTATGAAAAGAAAAAGGAAGAAGAGATGCTATCCCAACTTACGACAAGGAAAACTTATGGGTTTCTTTGATGCAATAAGAGTACAAAAGAACAAATAGAATACTTGAGTTATATGACAATTTTTTATTATGTACATTGTTTGATGAATAATGGACCATATAAATAAAATAATATAAAATAATTAAATTTTTTAATATTTATCATCTTAATATAATTTACATTATTATTATAATATATTATGTGAATTCAAATTACAAAATATATACAAGTAAATTGACTAATAGATAACAAATTAAAAAATACATGGTATTATAAGATTATTGTAACCAGTAGATAATGTCAATTAAAAATACATGGCATTATGAGTGAGACTCAGGGTTCAGTTTTCACGGCGAATGGGATGGACGATGGTGGTTCCAGTAGAGAGCCACCAGACAGTGGTAGCGATGGTAAACATGATGTTTCCTTCAAGGACTTGATGATAGGCAACAAGGCACCTTTGGCCCTACGACAGAAAGTTGATTTGATCAACAAAATTGGCGAGGATTGTGTTTGAGTATAATAGCCCATTGAAGCCTATGGTTCATATAGTGGATTCAGTTTTTGAAAGGCTATGTGCGACATGACAAAATGCTTTAATGGTGGTGAAAATTCTTGGGAAAAATATTGGTTTTGATGTTATGAAGGATAGACTCTCTATAATATGGAAATTGGTGGCAGGGTTTGACATGTTAAATATTGGAAACAATTTCTGTATGATCAAGTTTGATATGAAGGTAGAAAAAGCGAAAGTTATGAAGGAGGATCCATGGATAACATTTGATCGTTATTTGACAGTGCAATAATCCGTGTTGATCTGAATGAAGTGAATTTCCAGATTATGTGATAATGGTTAGCAAAATGTAGGCCAAGATGAAATGGTTCCTGAAACTCCTTTGGGGGCCTAACATGCAAAACTTAGATCATGGGTGACTCAATGGCTACAATTTTTTTTATATGCATTTTTTCAAACAAATCTCTATTGTGTCATGGAATATTCATGGGGTCTCAGTATTGTCTTCAAGGTGCCATGTTCATGATATTGTATCTTACAATCACCCATAGATGTTCTTTTTTTGTTTTTGAGACTCATGGTTTTTTTTGCTAAGGTGGAAACTTTTTGGAGGAACTTGGGCTTTCAACATTTGTTTATCCAAGAGATAGTTGGTCATTCTAGTGGTGGCTTGGTCTTGTCTTCTGCTATAGATATCTTTTTCTCTTTATTTCATTCTATGAAGCAAGTCATTTCTTTTTTTTTTGTCAAGAGAAGAAAATATAACTTGTTTTTGCACAATGATTTATGCTTCCCTTATTCCCTCTCTTCAAAATCATCCTTGGGAGCATTTAAGGGAAACGAGGAATCAAATTCCAGGTCTATGGATTGTAATTGGTGATTTTAATAAAAAAAATTTACCCTTCTAAAGTGGTGTTCACAAGTAACTTGATAACTATCTCTATTCTAGTCCTTTTTCTTTGGAAAGAAAATTACAGGATTATTATAATCAAGTTCTCCAAGAGGAGATGCTTTGGTACTAAAAATCAAGGGACAATGGATTAAATTTGGTAATAAAAATACCAAATTTTTTCATACCTAAATTGTGATAAGGAGAAGAAAGAATAAGATCTCAGGTCTTGACATTGGGGGAACTTGGTGCAAAGATGATAAAGTGCTCAAAAGGGAAGGTTTGTTTCTCTTTAAGAAGTTTTTCCAATCTTCTGAACCTTGACACCCAGAGAGTCTACAATTTTTCATTCCTCAGGTTGACCAAGAACTCTATGAGGTTCTAGTGGCCCCTGTTTCTTTGGAAGATGTTAAACATTCTATCTTTTCTATGAGTTCCTATGAGGCACTAAGTGTAGATGGCTTTCAACATATTTTCTTAAAACTTATTGGAATGTGATTGCTAATGATGTGTGGAGATTTTTTTTGGGAACTTCGATCTTGCTCTTGCAGAAACTCTCATTGTTCCTATTCCTAAAGTGGATGTTCCCTCTCTTTTAGAGATTCAGACCTATAAGCCTTTGCAATGTCCTCTTTAAGGCCATCTCAAAGGTTTTAGTCAATAGAATCAGGCCTCATCTTGACAAATTGATTAGGCATCTTTAGAGTAGATTCTTCTCCAAGAGAGCACCATTTCTACTTCTTTGTCCACAAAATGGAATGCTGAGAAGCTTGAGAATTTGTGTCTATATCTCATTTTAATCATAGTCTCCAAATAGGGAAAAATTAGGGATTGCTTATGATCATTGGAAGAGAGAAAATGGTGATTTTAATTATATCCTTGCGAAAATCAATTTAAGGTTGCCGAGTTGGAAAATGAAATAGTTGAACAAGGTGGGGAGAGCCACCTTAGCTATATAAGTTCTCACCTCTATCCTATATATACCATGCTTTGGGTCCTTGAAGGGGTTTGTCAAAAGATTGATTCAACAACGAGAAAACTTGTTTGGGGAAACAACCATTGTCATTGGGTCAAACGGGAAACTCTAACTCTTCCTAAATCTCGTGGGGGATTGGAAGCTCGTTCAACAAGGGATATTAATATTTTTCTTCTTGGGAAGCATATTTGAGATATGGAGCATGAGAAACAAAATTTGTGGCTTCAAATGCTTGAATCTAGATATTTAAAATATAAGTCAATTCTACATGCATCCTTAGAAAATGGTGTTTTAAATTCTATGGTTAAAGCCTTGAATCGTCTCAAGCTGGGTTTCAAATTTAGAATTGGCAAAGGGAACATATCTTTATGATATGGTAATTGGCTACAAGATGACTTCTTGTGTAAACTGGTGCCATATATGAATATCCTAGATACTTATCTTCAGCTTCATGACATTTACCATCAAGGCATATGGCATTTTGAAAATTTAACTACGGTGCTACCATAAGAGATTAAGAGCGAGCTTCAAAATTAGATTATCAATGACAACTTGGATGATAAAGTTATTTGGGTTCACTTAGGATATGGTGTTTATACATCTTCATCTCCCTTTAAATGGCTCAATGCTGAGAGTCCATCGCCTATTCCTACTCAAAGTGTGAACTTGTCTTGGGACTGGAGTATGAAATTACCAAAAAATATCATTCATTTTCTTTGGCTCACCTTTGATGGTAGCCACTCTATTTACGTATTTTGAGTTTTTATACATTTGTCTATAATTTTTTTTATAACAGGTGCAAGAGAGGAGTCTATTATTCATTTAATGCGGGATTGTCTTTCTTCTAGACAAATGTGGCGACACCTAAAGCTAGATACAAGGGTTGATTTCTACTCCGTAGACCTTAATAGCTTGTTGATAGCCAACATCAACACTGCTAACAGATTTTTATTTGCATCAACACTTGTGGCACATCATCAACTAGATTCAGACACTTCACCAGAATATTATGGTGGTTTGTCATCAGCCTTTGCAGCAATAGAATGTTCAATTTGTTTGTTGGAAACAACCACTTTTTGAGCTATTAAATTGAACAATGATGAAAACTCGGGCATACCTGGATATGGTGGCATTTTCTCGGGATCATTTTGGAAATTGAGTTTTTTTTTACTATTGGGAACCACCAATCATTGAACTATTAATTTTTTTTTTGTTTAAGTCTATTAAAATTAATTTGAATTCATTAAGATTTTTTTCTATTGGACTTTTTTCAAGGTCTGTATCTAGCCCACAAAAGTCCACGGTAAATGGGCTGATCTGTAGGCCAAAATGAAACGACCCATCGCTGTTACATGGAATTATGAACTATCTCAAGCGAAATACTTTATTTTAATCCATTTTAAACTCTTCAATTAATTTATTTATGAAAGTATTTGTAAATTTTCACATCTCAAAGGCCAAAGGTTAAAACGTACAACACCAAAAGAAACATCATATGATATATATACAATGTCATAGTAACTCCAATCTTCGCAGTACATGCATATAAACATAAACCACACTATATGGATAAACCACATAAACTCTAAGTCGGTCAACATTATACATAACTTTAACGAGGAAACAAAATAGATAACACATCTTCATGTTCAGATACGCATATCCATAGAGCCTCCAAGGCACGAGACCACCTTTTATTCATCCGCTCCCCGTGTACATCAGATACGAGATCATCACTGGCACAAATCATATGTACAACAACACAAGGGTAAACTAACCAAAAAGAGCACACTAAAAAGGGATAAAACTTAACAATTAAAGCATGATCCACTATCATCACATATATAACATAACATGCAAAAAAAAAAAAAAAAACATACATAAAGCATAAATATTGGAATTCTCATAATAGAACATCTCATAATAATGATCAGTTCGTAAACCATTACATAAAGGTTCAATCATCATACATCATCAGTCCATCAATAATCAAATAGCTATAATAGTGCACATGTCTATCTATCATGTTATAATATGCTGACTCTAAGCATGGCAAGTGGACCCGTTCCCATGGGGACTGACCCGGACCTGCCTCGACTTTGATAAGGAAAACCAGAGTTGATCGAGGCCGGGTTTGGGTTCGGGTTTTCCCCGATTGATAAAATTAGGTTTAAGGATGGGATCGAGTATGTTGGCCCCTGCTCTTGCCTCCGCCCCACTGCTATTCTGGTATAAAAAATATTTTAAATTACTTTTATAACCTTATAATTTTAATGGATTAATGCTTGTTTTATGCATGCAATTATTGTTTTCCTTATAAGTGTGTTCAATTTTTACTTAATTTCATGTTGAGCTCAAAAAATAAATGAGAGCAAGCAATTTTACTTAATCTGTTGCTAAGCACTTGGAATTTCAACCTTAGTAAACAAGGTGTCATGATCACTATTTCTTTAAGCTATCCAAAAATAAATGAGATCAGACAATTTTTACTTGAAATTTCAATTTAGCATGCTGTAATAGATTCAGTCCAATTACATTTTCCCCCTTTTTTCTCCATTTTTTAAAATAAAAAACAAGATAGGATCAAGGGTGGAGTAGGGCGGAGAAACCCGATCCCTAGGCGGGGGTGGGGATGGGTCTTATTTTTAGATCCCGATGGGATCGGGGGCGGGAGCAAGGAGGACTTGGGGAGTCGGGGGTGGGGGGGAGACTAAACCTACGCCTGCCCCACCTTGTTGCCATGCCTAGCTGACTCTTTACTCCCAAAAGATTTCACTCCTCGAGCGGTTAACCTAGGCACATTCCTTAACATAGTCATACTCTATGATCTGACCATTTGGGAGACTCGAATTAACCCTGCGAAGGACGTGTGGTTTTATCGAAAATGAATAAGGATGGGTAGTGGCTTATCTCAGTAAGGCTTGCAAAGACCTTAACCTATCTAGGGATTCACCCACCCATCCATTATATAGGCCCATTTGGCATTAGCCACCACGACAACCTCCAGCACTAGGTTGAGGGATTTATTAGCACCCCCAACTTATGTGTCTACTCAAATGCAATGTCATTCATCAATGCACGCATGTTATGATGATTCAAATCAACATCTTACATCACCAGAAATTCATTCACTAATCTCAACACCATAAGAGGTTATAATATCATATATTCACCATTCATATGTTCATCACACTCATGAATCCATATATAGTTCAATATAGCAAGACATTCCAACACCTTGAATTCCTTGTAACAACTCACCAAAATCTCATATGAATGTGAATCTCATGAACTTAACGTAAAGTCAACTTTAATAATAAAACAAGATCATCTCAATCGCATCTCATATCATCATAAAATTTATTAAGATCTCAAAATAATTAATTCAACAAGGAAAACAAACATTAATCACATCTACATCAAAACTGGTTATTGGACACTTCACTCAAAATTGGTATATGGACTCAAAACTGGTCATGGATGCAAAACTGGTAAGTGGACATGAATTCAGCAGAATTTCAAAATTCTGTAGAATTGCCTTTCATAAACAAACCCAAATCCTTTTCTATCAATTCCAATACATAAACAACATAAAAAATCTTTACAAATAGGAATTTTCATCAATATTCATCAAATAATCAAGAACCCTAATTTCAACCCCAAAACATCAAATGCTAAAACTTTCGATTTTAAACAATATGATTCATTCTCAAACAACATTTAAACCAATCCAAAGTAACCTAAGCATAGAAAAGGGAAAGTTTCCATTACCTATCAAACTTAATGAACTTGCTTTGAGATGAACAAAGGAAGGAATAGAGGAGACTTTGGGTCCAAGATGCAAGCTTTCCCACTACCACTCAGCCACCACACACCCAAAACCCATCAACAAATAGAAACAACATGAAAACCTCGAATGAGTACTTTCATGAACTTCCATGGGTGTCCTATGAAGGAAAACAAAAATTGAGTCAAAGGGAGGAAGAATAGATGCTTACCCCTCCATGCCTCAACCAAACAACATCAAAGGGAGAGGAAAAAGGTCTCCTTTGATTACCAACACCAAACCTCAAGCTTCTAGGATTTGAGTCTCTTTTGGAGAAGAAGAAAAGAAGAGAAAAAAAGCCTTTTGCAAATGCAAATCTAAATTGTTAGGATTAAGGAAGGATTTATGACCCTAACAATTCTTCTTTCCACACTCTGGCTTTCTCTAAGCATACCCACCTCTTAACATACATCAAGGCCTAGCTGCTGAAGCCTAAACTCACTAACACAACAAACATAAGCACAACATCACAACGTAAATAATTAATTTACTTCAAGCACTAAATTTAAATTTAATTACACTTGCTAATTAATTACAATCACGGAATCATGCATTATGAAAATCAAAGTATTACACTAAACAATAATTTGAAAAAAAAAATACTTTTTATAATTTTTTAGAAAGTGAAAAAATTGATTTTGTTTTTTAAGCTAAAATCTATCACACTAAAATATAACACATTTTATTCATAAAAAATTATCAATATAAACCTTAGTTAAAGATCAAAATCTTCACATAAAAAAATTAATAATACTTGCACATTAGACTTAGGAAGGTTAAACGGGTAGTTAGCAAATCCACAAATAAAGTCTGTTAGGTCCACAGGCTTAATGGACCGATCTGTGGATTTGGGTCCTTAGACCCACCCCCTTGATGATTGTCACTCATGCATCGCACAAAGGCCATATACTAGCAAAGGAATGAAAGATGCATTTTTGTAAATAGATAATGTTTTTAAATATGTATTTAGTCTCTCAAATTTGGAGGTCTATCTTTTTAGTCTCCAAAATTAAAATTTACATTTTTTAGTCCCTTAAATTCGATAAATAATTCTTTTAGCCCCTTCATTAAGACAATGTTAACACAACACATAACATGGCAAACTATTTTCGCAATTTGTGGTGGTTTTTACATCCAACACTTAGTTTTGCATTTCAAACTTGAAGTACTTTTGACCAACCCTTCATGATTTTTTAGTTTTTTAAAATTGTATATAGTTTTTTATTGTCAGAATTTACTTTTGTATTAAAATTTTAAAAAATAAAGGTAGTAATAAATTTGAAAAAGTAAAAAACTTTCATAATTAAATACGAAGGAAAAATAAAAAACATGATATCTAGATTTTTCATCATTAAGCAACCCTTCATCTTCAATTTCTAGAAATTCAAAACCTCAATTGAAAATTTTAAAACCCCAAAATCAATCACACACATATTTCAAGATGCATGGACTAGGTAATGCTTCAGGATGAGGACAAGAGCTTCATCCCCAATGCTCATGACTTCGTAGTTGAAACATTTGAGAGTGAGTTCAATGACGTGCATCAAAATGAGACTAAAGATAAGGAATGGGGAAAAAGGTGGTGATTTAGCGTTTGGTGTAACACCCTCAAATTTTTATATTGAGCTTTTATTTATGTTTGAATTAATTGTGGATATGTGATGATAGTTTGATACAAGAAGGATATAATAGAAACTAATAAATTCAAGTGGCAAATTTAGAAGTGTTTAGTATGTATCTAGTTGTGATTAGTGCAATTAAGGAAGAAACATATCCTAGCACGTGTAGGATGTGGACTAAGAGCTTAAGATCACCTAAGTAACTAACTTTGCAATACAAAAGTACATGAAGTACACTTGGAATAAATTAAAAGAAACAAAAGCCTAAGACAAAGCAAGCTTTACGCGAGATTTTTTAAGCTATATGGAAGTGAAAATGCTTGTGTTGGCAACGTGTAGGCCTTAGGAATTTTGCACAAGAGCTAAATGTTTAGCCAAGCTTAGGAAAAATCAAAATTTGCTTCTTGAAGACTCCATTCCACGTGCATAGGCCAGCCAAGCTCAAAGGAATCTTGCTTTAATTGAAGATAACATGGCAATTAATGAATAAGGACAAAGCTTTTAGATATTTACCTTAGGTAATAATTATTTAGTTGAATTAGGACTGAGCTAACTCCTAACTAAGTTAAATACTAAATAATTCACTTATTATAAATAGATTATGACACCTCAAAAAATTCTGCAAGTAGAAGCTAGCACCTAACACCCACGACCAATTGCTTTTTCCCTTGTACTTTGCTACTGTTTTCACACTTTCTCTTTGTTTCCTAACAACCGTGACCTATAATCCTCTTGTCCTAGGCTTATATTCTTTTCTTTTCTCTAATCTAAACTATCCTAAGATCTATCTCTTTCAAAGAATTAAAGTATACAACCACTACTTGGAAGATTAGGACACAAGTTTACATAAGGTAGGCTAGGCTTCAATCTTTAATTAAGGGTTTATTTGGACTAATCTTTATGTGCAATGGTGCAAATTTATGGCTGACCCTAGTAGGCTGAATTTTCATATCATTGAAGGGTATTTTATGATGTGATTATGTTGATTTAAGAATATGATTAGTTGATGATTGAAATGCTGAAATATTAGTAATGTTTGGGACTGTTTTAAATTAATTTTAAAAAGCAGAGGCTGAATGGTATGTGGATAAAAGGTTTAAATACTTAGTGGTTCAACTTTGAGGATTAAGTATTAAGGTGGTGAGTTGAAAAGAAAATAAGGTCTAGGCTAAGTTCTAATTTTTCTTGTGAAGATGTAAAGGAATTAGAAATTATTTGGAAGGTATATTATGGTTTACTAGCTAGATTACTAACATGTTGTCTTTAATTTGAGGATATTATTTTGCCATGAACAAGTTGACATGATTTTGATTGAATAAGGTGTGGTAGCCGAGCCATACATTTGGTGTATTATGATGTTTGTGGTGAAATTTTTTCACGAGGTTGTATGAATTTGCTCATGGATTGTATTACTGATGAAAATGATGGATTTTATGTGATGATATATATTGATTCATGTTTCCGAGTCCAGTATGAGATTTGCGAAACAGAATCCGATACTACATCCAGTATGAGATGTAGTGACCAAGTGCAAAAAACATGGAATTGATCATGCATTGTTTATGTAAGATGACCGCAATGATACTATATACAATATGATATGTAAATACCATGTGCACTCTGGAATTTCATCATGCATACATGTTGTTTGAATGATTATTTATTATATTGATTTTATTGGAATTTATTGATGAATTACTAACGTACTAACTTATTTGATGGTTTAGTTTTTTGCCTACTGAGAAATTTTATTTCTCATTAGACTTGTTTCATATTTATATATAGATGACAACAATGATCATTTTCCTTGATGCCTTGGACTGGTGGTAGTACAAAGATGAAGATAGAAATTGCTATATTTTCACCTTGCATCCTGTTATCCACGTTTATGAATAATTTGGAACCCATTTTCCTGTATTAATTCTTAATGACATGTTTAATTCGGATAATCCTTTCCTTCAGTTTGCTCACGGTTACCCTAATCCACCTATGGAACCTATCAACATCTCTTCTAGTAACTATAACATGTATCCTCCTTTCGTACCAACTAATGGAGGTACGTTGTAACAACTCGCCTCGTCACTATGATATCACCACTCTAAACGTAAAATTTCAAGTTTTAATAAAACTCTATTAATTTGATTATGAAAATGATAGTAAATTTTTCGCGATAATACACTTATCAAACAATGCACAAATACATAAATAAATACATAAGTATGTATATTTTAAACCATTACATAATCATCTGCTTCTGCAAGAAATAGAAGAATTTCTTGGGAATCCTACAAGAGCTACTCGTTCTTTTTTCTCTGGCAGATGGTCAAAATTTCATCTGGGTTCGAATCCTACTGAAAGGTCTACTAGAGATCAGAAATTGTTGACGAAAGAACAAAAGAAACATCTTGTTCTTTCCAGGCGATCGAAAAATAAAGAAATAGGGAATTTATTCAAGATAATTTTGTACTTACAAAATACCATCTCAATTCATCTTATTTCATCATATCCGGGATGTGATACATTCACATATTAGAACATAATTTAGGTTTTAATAAATATATAAGCTTGCGGTTTGCATGCCCGATTAAAGAGAATCAAGGAATCAACTAAGAAAGAGTTAATAGCAAAACACAACTCTCTCCCAAAATGAATTTCAATGTTATCACGTCGGCTTGGCGATTCCAACAAAAAGGATCTCCCTCCAAGGTCACCTACTGCTGCTTATCTGCTCCCACAAACGAAAGTTCGCGATCATCAAAGGTACCAACCACACGGTACAAAAATTGCAAAGATGAGTTTATTATACACAATCAACAAGTTTCAAATAACAATAATTAGAAAGAAAGCAATAATAACAACCCCAATCATTCTCAGTAATCAATCAGTTCAATACACACTCAACAAACTAGTCATCCACTTTTTTCACCATTCAAATCAATTATGCTCAAAATGATGCATGCACCTGACTCCACTATCACCATGCAATGTGGTACCATTCTCATGGAAATAACATCTCTTAGGAAAATGATTCAGTAGTTTATCGGGGTCACCCTGTTATGCACTGGCCATTCCCCCCATGGTGATCAGCCAGAATCCTAAGGGAATTCCAAATCGAGTGACATGCCCCTTAGTACCCGCATTTTTAGCCCATAGAAAACCATAGGTACACACTACCTTCATTCTATTTCCACCCATGCAATTATGAAGTATAAACATGGGCACCATCAATGCACTAACCGTGGATAGGGACTAATCCTTCCTCGCAAGGATATTCAACAGGTCACTGCACCTCACATGTACATCCATTACGATGACATCATCAACATCAACCTCATCTCTCATCTATGTCATCATCAACATCAACCTCATCTCTCATCTATGTCATCATCAACATAAATATCACCTCAATCTCAATATCATCAACAACATCAAGATCATTTCATTTCAATATCATCAACAACATCAACATCATTTCATTTCAACATCATCATCATAAACATCAATATCATCTCATATTAATATAATCATCAACATAATCTCATTTCAATATCATCATCAACATCACAAACCTCATTCATTCACAATCCATATTACCAAGAGACTGGTATTTTAGGAAAATTCTAAATTAAAGAGGAGGACTATAGTATAGAAAACAAACTCTTATGCCTATTTAAAAATTTAATAAATAATTAAATAGGAGAACATATTATAAAATTTTAGGCAGAGTCTCCTCTATAATTAAGACTTTTCCCAAAAATCCAATCATTACAACTACAATATCATTCACAATTTTATCCATCAATAACAAATTCATCGCATCCTATTAGTTAAAAATATAATTTTTCTCGAAAACGAGCACACAACAGGAACAAACATACATCAATAATAAATATATCGCATCCCATTAGTTTAAAACATAATATTTTTTTGAAAACTAGCGTACAACAGGGACAGGCATACATCTCCATAATTGGGTTCCCTGATTCCCAACTATGGTATCAAAAATTGTAACCAAACAATAAACTCCCCTTACCTATCTATAAATTCTCCCGTTAGCTCCTCACGGTGTTGTTTTGAGATTCCTCAAGTTCACGTGCTTTGGCTCAAACACAAAGCTCTATATACCAAATCGAAGACAATTTAGTATAGATTTCAAAGACAATGTTGATATTAATATTCAGGGTCAAATGTCCACTCAAATTTAAAAAGGGGCTAAAGTGGTGTTTTGAAAGTCCACATCAAAAGGACATCATTTTGAAATTCTGATCAAACCAATGTGATTAAGGCTCAACGAAGGTCACAAAAATGACATCAATATTATAAAAAAGAAACTCTTACAACATCTCCTTTTCAAAGGTTTTTCAAAGGAAGTGTAAAAAACCCAATAATGGTATCCAAATCACAAGAGATATCAAGAGAGACTTCAAACTATCTAGGAGAAGACAAGGAAATTATCGTTACCTTGAAGAAACCAAGAAAAGAGGATTGGAGGCTCTGTTCTCTACCGAATCCTTGAGTTGAGTTTTGAAGAGTTCGCTCTGATTAAAGTGTGTCCTCTTCGTGAGATGGTTCAACGACAAGACACGGTGGCTCGTGGCGATCACTGGTGGCCGTGGCTGGTGGTGGAGGAGGGGGAGGGGTTGAGGTGCTGTTTGGGGAAGAGGAAGGTGGTTTTCTCGTGTTTTGACGCTGCTGGTGCGAATTTATAGACTTTACTCGTCCAGGCGAATTTTGGCTCACCTGGTGAGCTGACCAAATTTTTGAAATTTCACTGCTTTTGTGAAAAGTCAATATCACAAATCCCAACGATGAAAATTTGAATATGTGGGTTAGGAGCCTATCTTTAAAATTTGAAGGCGATCCAACGATTAACCAATCCATAATTGTGATTGTACCAAAATAGATTTTGGGTCAATTTCAGAATCACTGTTTTTCAACGCAGCTCAAGCAACTCCGCATAACTTAGCATCCACACCAAATAATTGCACAAGGATAATTTACACAAAAATTCAACTAATCTAAACTAATCAAATAATCAAATAATACAAGAAATACATCAAACATATATTTTCAGTTATCGAAATTTCAGGGTGTTACAAACATAAATCTAAACAATGAGTCTGATGCTGAGGATAGTGTTGGTGAAAATTTCTGAGCTAAGAAAAGGGTAATTTGGTCTATGGAATATAAATAAGGATCGTATCTAAAAAATAGATGGCTATTGGGTTTCCTAGTACTCTTATGTTTTAGGGTATTAGAAATTATGGTAATGTATAAACTTTATCTTTTGTATGCTAATTAGGGACTATGGTTGGTACTACGTGAATCTCGTAAGTTGTCTAACAAGAAGTGATGTACGAGTGATCAACTATGTTTAATGAATGAGGTTACAACTTATAAAATTTATACATTTTCAAATTTTTTACTAATTTACACTCCTTAAAAATAAACACCAATAAAAAATTTACCTAGAAATATGTTAGGGACAAATAGTGATGACTTTGTCCTTTGATCCTAAACAATCAGTGGCATGCGAGGGAGAAACGATTGCAATCAGGGATGTTAAATAGGAAAATGGAAGCCAAACATAGATCAAAATGTAAAAAATGTTTAGAGCATTTGCTAAGGATATCATTTGCAGAAGTACCCATAACGGTGATTACATTGAAATGAGATTCAGGGTTGAGTGAGATGAAGGGATATTGATAAATGTGATATGTGTTGTATGTATGTTTGCTTGTATTAAAAAATAATTTTAAATTGATATATGTGTATGCATATATTTTTAAAAAATTGAACAATTATATAAGATTTATAAAAGAAAAATATTATTACTTTCCCAATAATAAAATAATAGATTAAAAAAATATATCATAAAAATTATTATTTTAAACTTAGACAATCCTTCTTTTTTTCTTTATAACCCTATAATGCATATCACTCAACCCTCAATTGCCTTTCAATGTAATCATCGTTAATGGCACCTCTACAAACGATATCTTTCAAATGCTTTAATTTTTTTTTTTTTTTTTACATTTTGTTGTGTTTGGCTTCCATCCCACAATCATTTTTACAAAGTTGTCCTTCTAAAAAATTATTATTATTATTATTATCATCATATATTCAACACTTGACTTCAAAATAGTATTAAATGAAATATAAAGTTTTCTATCCAAAAAATTATCATAATTTTATATGAAAAACTCAAATTTGAAATCACTAATTAAATTAAAACAATATTGTATCATATCAATTGATTTATGATTTTGAATCAACATTCTAAATACTTGCATAAAATGTAAAAATATTTTCGTTTTTTACCAAGGAAAATTAATTGTAATAGTAAAATTTTTTGAAATAATAAATATCACACTAGAAAGGCGGTTGAAAAGTGGTTAGGGAAACTTAAAGCTTTTTCTAAAGGCAAAATAATTTTCAAAATATACTTATCACAAGTTTGAAGAATGTTCTTAAACAGAGGGCCCAATAGTTAAAAACAGATTTTCACAAAGAAAGTTTAAATAACACTTGTGTATCCAAAGATAAGATAGAAACAACTTAAAATAGAAAAGTTATAGCAGAAGTTAGAGTAAAAACACAATGTTTATACTGGTTCACTCAACTTAAGCTGCATCTAGTTCTCTTGTAAAGGATACCACTAATAAAACTGATTGCAAATGAGTTTTTACTTTGTCACTCTTGGTTACAACAAGAATTCTTTATACCACTCCTAGATTACCCTTAATTTCCCCTTGTGATGAAGAACACCTAAGTATTCTTTGATCACTAAGCCACTTTTGGTTTTCCAAACGACAATCTAAATGAATACAATATTCAAATCTTACAAAGAGATGATATATAATGAAGTTTGAATATAACAAATAACTTTTCTAAGCAAAGAATGAAACTTTCTAAGTTTTGAAGGTTTTGGCATCCAACACCTTTTGATCTCAACACTTGTATTATCTCAATGAATTCTCGTATCTGTGTTGCTTGTGGGATCTACACCTTCCTCAAATAATTCCATTATCAACAACTTGTCTTTTTTTCTACATGGCAACTGGTTGAGGAGAGAGAGGGGACAAAGCTACATTGCTTTTGCAGCTATCTACTTTACTACTTGTACGAATGATTTTGTTGCTGATGACATTCTCTGTGTCTCTTCCTTTATACACTTGAAATTCAAATCTTAGAATAATATCACAACATACATCAAGAGGAAAAAATTTAAATATAAGAATGTTCTATGAGCGAATCATCCTCGAGATGCTTTTACATGTAGGCAAACTATTTGGACATTAACTAACATAATATAAATCATTATGTAAGTTAGTTATGTCCTTTTGGACGCGTAAAGATACAAGTACATGAGTATTGATTTTCACAAACCATTGAATGCTTGTTTAATAACATTGCATTGCACGTTGAATAACACAGTTTAATAAAATAAGTTTCATTAGCCATTGGACGATAACTTGTAAAAGCATAAGGGTAGAGACTTTTTTAATACGAGCTTATATCAAGTACGTCCTGTTACACTTCACATAAACCATTAAATAATCAATAATTTATAATTTTGTTATCATCAATACTAGGGTATTTTGGATTGTCCGGTTACTATGAAATATCATATTGGAGTATACATAAATAATGTGTGTGTGGAAGTGTTAAAATATAAGATAAAAATGAAATACAAGATATCACACTAGAAGGGGGGTTGAATAGTGTGTTAGATAAAAATGAAATCTTTTTCTTAAGAAGTTGTTTTTCACAAACAGATATGCAAAAACCAAGTTACTAACAATGTCGTCCAATGATTAAAACCAATTTTGATTAAAACAAAAAAAAAAAAACACTGTCATCTAGTGATTGATAAAATAGTACTTTCACAATGGTTTTTCAAAAGAACACTTATGTGTCAAAGTGTGTCAAGATAAGCTTAAGAGAATATTAATCTAATAGCTTAAGAGATAAGTAGAAACACTAAGTTTATAATGGTTCATTCAAATAGAGTTATGTCAAATTCTCTTTCACAAACTAGTGAAGGGATCTACTAATCAAAGCTTGATTACAAAGTAGTATTTTGTTCCGCCACTCTTGACTACAATAGTATTCTCTAGGTCATTACTGGTACACCCTTAGACTCCCCCTAAATCTAAGACACCTAAATATTATTTAACACTAAGCCACTCTTGGTTTTCACAAACAAAGAATGTTTGAATGAATACATTGATTCAAATCACTCAATAAAGTGGATAAACAATTAAGCTCAAATTCAACTGAATAACTTTAATACGCAAAGGATAAACTATATAAGCACTATTCTACATCGTCCAATGACTTGACAAATTCTCACTTCAAAATGTTATTGCTTTCACTTCATATTTTCATTCCATGTTGATAGTTGAGCTTTGGTCACCTTTTACAAACTTCATGAAAGCATTTGTTACGAGATTAGCACTAGTCTCTGATTTCACTGTTGTCTCACAACTGGAGGCAATGCTGCGTTCTTGAGGAGAAAGAAATAATAAAAGTACAGGCAACTACATGTGCTTCTTCTTTTCAGCGATAAAAATCTTTGAGGAATATTCCTATGAATCCCTCTATTCCCTTCTATTTTGTCCTTCCTTAAATTGAAATCTTAGCAATTCAAAATAAGAGAGGCAAAACTGAATTTGCAAAAGTTAAGTTTGTGCAATTTCCTTTGTAGCCTAAATTGATTTCAATACGACGTTGGACGTTACTTATACTTGATATAAAATAGATTTTGTAAATGATTAAGTCCATTGGACGTGATAAAAAAACACACTGATGGACACTGATTTTCACAAGAAGTGGAACTTTAGTTTATAATAACGAGTTGGACACTAGATATTACTCTTTAATAAAACAATTTCCAATTGGCATTGGATGCGCACTGATTGTAGCTGTAGGATAAGAAATATTACCAAATGTGTTCATATATAGTAGGTCATGTTCACTTAAGAATAACTCATTATCCATCAATAATTTATACCTTTGTGATCATCAAAATTATGGGCATGGATGGATGTCCAATTGAGATTGGACCATTTAGACTTAACAATCTCCCCTTTTTTGATGATGACAATCCATATAAATTTTGAACAAGATAAAACACAATCATGATAAGATAGAAAGATAATCCATGATTGTGATTATGTATCAGAGCAATAATATCAAAGCAAATATATGTATGATGGTTTGTAAAAACTTCCCTTGAGTTCAATAGCCTTTATGCATGTAGCAAATGATGAATATTAAGGATAAACATGCAAAACATATATATGAAAACGAATAATTAAAAACACACAAGAGATCACTAAATCACACTTGTATTATTTAAGGCCAGTTGTTTACGTAAATTAAAATTCCTTAACCTTCTCCCCCCTTTTGTCATTAACAAAAAAGACTTAGGGTTCAATGAAAGAAATGATGATTGGACATCATTGTCAGTTTTGAGTTGGTGGTAGTAGTGGTTCAACAGGTGTAGGTAGAATGTTTGGAGTTGGTTGTTGTTGGACAATAGAAAGTGGTTAGACAACAACACCCAACATTTTCTACTGAGCTTGTTGAAACACCCACTTCTATTACGTATTTATTTTAACACGACCGCTTTTATTGCATGCTGATTTTGAAAACGACCGTTTTTATTTATTAATTTGTGACTAAAATTTTTTTCTTTTTCTTTTAAATTTTCGAAAAACATAAATAATAATATTAACCAAAACTTCAAATTAAATTGGTGAAGTTTCAACACAGCTTTCCAAACATATAGAAATGTACGCGTAATTACCTAATATAGCCATCGCGTTCGTCCACACAGACATATATCACATATTCATA
>PYAF01000895.1:76952-89245 GCA_007407185.1 Glycine tomentella
TTGAGTAATGTAATCGATTACAACAAATGGTAATCGATTAAGACAGACTAAGTGCAAAACATGAAATGAACTAAGTAATCGATTACAATGGATGGTAATCGATTAAGGCAGTGTGATCACTTTTTCTAAGTATGAAGTGTAATCGATTACGGATCGGTGGTAATCGATTAAACCAGTCACTAAGGCAGATTATCAGTATACTAAGTTGAAATAATTGATTAACCCGATGGTGTAATCGATTAAATTGTTCTTGATATTTTTCCAGAAAGCTTGAAGAACAATATAATCGATTGTTTGTGTATATTAATCGATTAAACCAGTTTAGGGCTATTTCTCAAAAAAGCACTTAGCTTCTTTTAAGTCTCAAAACATTACTTAATGCCTTTGTGATGTGATGCTAAGATGCTTATGAATGGTATGAATGCAGTGACATGAATCATCAGAATTCTTTCTTTCCTTTTACAATTAATCACAAGCTTCTCTTCAAGCGTTCAAGCATGTTGAAAGTCAAAACACTTCCAAGTCTTCAAATTGCTTCAAGCTTCAAGCTTCAAGTAGCTCCCCCTCAAATCAACAGTTACAACTTAACTAAATCATCATTACTTTGAAAGATATTTTGCTTAAACCTTATCTTGACTTTGATTCTTTTGGTCAAGATTCTTTCAATCATGGAATTTGGGGGCAACTGGCCTCCTTACGTGGACTTGGCTGAGCAAGGGTTGCAATTGCTTAGTTTATATTGCTCCACATGCACACAAGAAGCCTTGATTAAATCTTTTCACTCCAGCAGAAAAATATTTTATAGCAGCCTATGGTTTGGCTCTTTACATTTGGCTTATTGTTCAAGTGCATTCTTTGGCTTATTGAAGGAGTATATGCATGTGGAAAGGGACCTTTTATGAGTCCACTTATGATTGGTCTAATTGTTGGCTGAAACTTCTAGCCTTTGTGTCAAAGTTTTAGGAGCTACAAATTGCCAAGACTAGATCTTTCTAAAAAAATGTTTCACAGCACATGGTTCGTTCATTGTTTATTCTGTACCAATCTATTGGTCCAAAAATTCTCATTTTCTAGTATGTTAAACTATAGTTCCTAAGCTTTCCAACAAGGTATCACATGCTTGATTTGGAGTTATAAAACTCTGGCTATAACATTTTTAATCTAGACTTCAAAACTGCTAGACATCTCTTAAAGTTTTAATTACTGCAATCAATAAACAAACTATATTTATCTGAAATTTTGTTATGTTGTAGTAGACATCTAGATATTTAATTCTATATATCATACACTAAATTTGGATAAGAATTGTGAGAGAAATCAATTTCTCAATTCGGGTGGTAGAAATTGTTTTTGAATGTGGACAGTTTTCAATGGTTTGTTTTAAAATAAATTTTTATCCTATTATTTTCTTATTCAAGTATCATCACACTTCCACAATTCAATCATAAATATGAATTAATTTTTGAGGATGTTACAGTCATACAACACAAAAACACTACAAACAAAAGTTGACAAGAATTAAAGCTAGAAAATAAAAAAAAATATCAAGAACACATGAAGAACATAAGAACAAGAAATCACATAGAACTTGAAGAAAACACTAAGGTTTTGTGGCTGAACACACAACAAGCCCACACCACCAAGAATCAAAGGAAAACAACAAGAAACAAGGAATTAAAATGGATTTTCACTTTTGGGTTTTAATGCAGAATTTACCTTTGAAGAAATCTAAAACTGAACTTGAAGAAGAATTCTACAAGGATTAGGCTCTAGATACCACATGATGAGATACAGCTGAACCCATAGCCATTAAGTTTTTCCAAATCTACCCTGCAATAGAACCCAAGCTTCAAGAAGACCTCAAGAACTCATAAGTTCCAGCACTCATTGAATTGGGGTTGTTTTCATAGTTTAAATTGCAGAAAATGAAAGATGGAAGAATGATAGGGAGAAGGTGAAGACAATGATTGGCACCATGGAAAAGGATTTCCAATAAGCCTAGGAAGAATCACCACAATAGCATTGGGAAGCCATTGATAAGACTCAGAAGTTCTTGAACAAGAACAAGAGAGAAACTCTCACAACAATTTTCAGAAATTGTATTAATGAACCAAAAGTTAGTTATATTCAGTTTTGACACTTTATATAGGACACGAAATTACAAGCTAAATGTCACTGAAATGTAAGAAAATACAAATTAAAATAAAGCCTAAATGAAGCTTGAAGTGCAAGCTTTCAATAAGTGACCTTTGGCTTCCCAAACATTTACATAGTAGTTTTAAAACTGGTTTAATCGATTAATTCGACATGGTAATCGATTAAATCAGTCCAGAACTGAAATAATCGATTACACTAGCCATTTAATCGATTAAGGCAGTAAGGACTTATTCCTGATTGCAACAAAAGAATGTCGTAATCGATTACAAGGCCAAAATAATCGATTAACACAGAAATGAAAATGAATAGAATACTTCAACACAACCAAGAGGGGGGTGAATTGGTTGAATCTTGGTAAATTAAAAATTTAAAATCAGAGTTACCACAGGATCTTTATCACTTTAAAAATTGTTTCAAAACCAAGAATCAATATTCAATCAAATTCCTTTTCCAAGAAGAATAGAAAACAGAGTATAACTTTCTGTGCAATGAGATTGATTCACAAACAAAGCAATTAAGAGATGAATAGGTGAGAAGAAAGATTAGCCACAGATTTTTATACTGGTTCACTTCAAACACTATGAAGCTACATCTAGTTCTTCCACTCAACACTAGAGTAGAGTTCCACTATTGCAAAAAATATTCTTACAAACAATTACAAGCCTCTCTTTATCAACCCTAGATAAAGTTCAGAAATCAAACACTATTAGACCCTTAGAGACCAAAACCCACACTGAGAACACTACTCAAATGTCCTTAGAGAAACATTATCTCTAAACATGTAAGAAACCCATTTACAATAGACTAATCTTTACAAAAATTCAAATAACAGTTTTACACCTTCAAAGAATAAGGAAAGATATCACCTGATAATCTAAGAACTCATGCAAATGAATGATTCAACAGGTTGAATGACAGATTACAAGCTCAATGCATTCCTTTCCTTATGCTTTGATGAACAATGATGCTTCACTTCTTTGAATCAAAAAACCATATGAATTTGTGAAGCCCAGATGCCTTTTGAAACTTAGAAAGTCACTAATGAAAGCTTATGAATGTTTGTGAATGCTCAGATTTCTAAATTCTCAAGTCACAAAAACACAGAGAAGTGAGTTCTATTTATAACAGCTTTCTAACTGAAAATAATCGATTAAACACGCTCCTGTAATCTATTATTTCGCATATGTAATCGATTAATTCAAGAATGTAATTGATTAAAGTGCTTTTGATGAGTTCTGAGTTTAGGCTATGAACAATATAATCGATTATTCCGTGAAGTAATCGATTAAGACAGACAGTCATGTTTTTCTAAATGCATTGATTAATCGATTACTGACTATGGTAATCGATTAAGACAGTCAGGCACATTTTTTCAAATGAACCATGTAATTGATTAAAACGATATGTAATCGATTACCTCAGTAGAACATGCTTACCATAGGCACGAATGTAATCGATTACGCCCATCTGTAATCAATTAAGACAGTCAGTATGATTTTCCTATTTTGGCCTATGTAATCGATTAATTCGATATGTAATCAATTACTATGTTCTTGATTTGTTTTCTAAAAGGCACGAAGAACAAAATAATCGATTGCAATACTTAAGTAATCGATTACTACAATAGAACTTCATTTTTCCAAAAACTTTACTTTGTTAAATGCCTTTCTAATTAATTGCTTTTACTAAGACCTTTAATCTAACAATCCTAGATGAATGATTCATGCATGATATGCTCAATTGAATTATCAGATCATAAACTCCCTTTTTCATTAATCAAATTGATCTTCAAGCTTTCTTGAAACTTTTATCCTTGAGCATGTTAAAATCACAAAACACTTAAGCCTTGATTCCTTGCTCATTTGTACATGGCTTCACTTGAATCAACAATCTCCCCCTTTTTGGCTTTAAACATGCCAAATCTTTAATTTGATTAAGCACAGATACTTGGAGATAAATTTGAAAAGCCATTGTTAAACATCAAGCTTTATAAACCTGTAAAGCTTTCAATACCTTGCCAAGAAACAAGTGTTAAAGCACATGTAATTCATGAATTATTCAATTAAGCACTATACCAATTAATTGATTTTAATTTTACACAATTACTCCCCCTAAATTCCAGCACTCATTCAAATCAACATTTTGGCCAAAACTGAACCAAAAAACAAGGGCAAACAGAGTGATTTGAAACTCACTCCCCCTTAATCAATTCTCCCCCTATTTGGCTTGTTAAAAGTCAAAAAATAAGTTAGGCACAACGGATATAAAATTGAAAAGCATATTTCATTAATATGAATGCATATGGGGCAGTACAATATTGAATTAAAATAAACTTAAAGAATCAGAACAGAACATAGTTTAACTAGAGAATATAACAAACATTAACTAAATCTAAACAATCCTAGAACTCAGCAGAGGCTTGATCATTCATGTTAGCCTCAATTGAGTCAAGCCTTTCCCTAATTTCTTCTAAGGCATCATGGGTTTCAGCCTTGAAGTCTTCTTGAAGCTTCAACATGGAGTCCATCCTTTGAATCATCAAGGATTCAAAGTCTGTGAAGACTGGCTGTGCAGGCTGTTGTTGTTGCTGTGGTTGCTGCTGTTCTTCATCAGAATCAGCCACCATTTCTCCTTGTCCTTCAGCCATCTGATTTTCCATCACCCAACCATTGGGTGTCTTTCTCATACCCATCTTGGTCAAGTGCTTCTCCTTAATTTGGTTGTTGTAGGAGTTTGTGTTGTCTACAACTTCATTTTAAACATCAATGTTGAAATGATCAATCAGCCTAGACACAAACACTGGGTAGGGAAATGGGTAATTGACCAACCTTTTTGATTTCAGCATTATTTCTTCAAAAATAAGGGCCCAGTTCATAGGAATGTGATGCTTCAGCCCATACACCAACTGAAGATCCTCATCAGTTGCTTGGGCATGATTTGTGGCCCTTGGAGTGATGATGTATGCAATCAAATAGTGCAACAACCTATCCTCAGCAGTCATAGGACCTGTGCTAAGTCTAGTCCTTAGCCTCATGTGAGGATCATGAAGCATGCTTCTGTAGGTGTCCATCTTACTATACCCCTCTGGGTCTTCATCAAACCTACGGGCTCCCTCAAAAGCTACCCCGGCTATTGTTTCCCATATATCAGGAGTAATGTGCATGGTGACTCCCTTAACCTTTGACCTCATATCACCCTACATTGAGCCCTTCAAGCAGGTGTAAAATACCTTAACAAGATCAGGGTAGAAAGTACCCTTCATTTCTAAGAATCTCCTATGGTTTTGAGACTCTAAATAGGCTGGAAACTGGAATCCTTGCCTAATAAACTAGTCAAGCTCAATGTATTTAGGGGTGGCCACTAGTTTTGTGGCATTGAACTGCAAATAGTTCATTTTATCAGCCTCGGATGAAAACCATAGGTCTAACCTATTGGTTAGCTGAGGTGCAGGGGGATTTGAGGAAGACTCACCAGCTTTCCTCTTTGTGGTTCTAGTTCTCTTGGGTGTGGGATTGGACATGGTTAGAATAGAGGATTTGGACACAGTTTAGACATAGAAAATTTGCAGAAAAAGCAGAGAGATAGAAGAAAATAGGTGTAGATTGTCTAAGGCATATAATCACGTATTTATAGTCACAAATCAGTCACTTAACGTCCATAATTTCAAAAATATAGCTGTTGGTGACAGTTTAATGACATTGGGTTGGTTATTAAATGGATTGGGCAGTTAGATTTTCCATTAAAACCTGTCAGATTTCATACAACAGCATGAATAATGATTATTTCGTAATGTAATCGATTATTCCAGAGCAATTAGGCACCTTTAAAACACATGGTAATCGATTAATTTCATAAGTAATCGATTATTTCATTCTTGACCTGAGGTTGAAGATGACCAGTAATCGATTCTTTCTCAAAGTAATCGATTATTCCAGAGCTTGCATCAATCATACAAGTATCAGGGTCATAAGTAATCGATTATCCCGAGTGGTAATCGATTATCACAGAGTGAGAGTTATTACTGATATGAACAGTAATCGATTAGAACTCTTATGTAATCGATTATTACAGTGAGTTATGCTTTTAGTTTTAGAATTTTGAACAATGTAATCGATTATCCCGATGTGTGATCGATTATTTCAGAGGTAAGTGATTTCTGAAATGTGAAGAATAATCGATTACCATTTGTGTGTAATCGATTACATGAGTACTAATTTCGTTCCAAACTCAATTTTTAATGATTTTAATCGATTAACCCATGGTGTAATCGATTATTACAGTGAATAGATCAGATACAGAGCATTTTAGTAGCTTTTTGATAATGATCCAAACACTTATTCATATATGTGGCATATAGGCTTTCAATCATCACATAAAACACAAACAAACAGGCTAGATAATGTTGCTTTCATCAAAGATCCCTAGCATGTTTCTAAGAGTATAAAATCTATCTCTAGATAATGGTTTTGTGAATATATCAGCTAGTTGATGATTGGTGTCAATGAATTCTACCTTTATGTTACCTTTTTGAACCTGTTCTCTGAGGAAATGATGTCTTATCTCAATATGCTTTGTACTTGAATTCATTATTGGGTTCTTTGATATGTTGATAGCACTTGTGTTGTCACATAGCAGAGGAATAGCATTCAGTTCCACTCCATAATCAAGTAATTGCTGTTTAAGCCACAAGCTTTGTGCACAACAACTTCCAGCTGAAATGTATTCAGCTTCAGCAATGGATAATGCCACACAGGATTGCTTCTTGCAATGCCATGAGATTAATGAGCTTCCTAGCAAATGACAAGTGCCACTTGTTCTTTTCCTATCTAATTTGCAACCTGCAAAATCAGACTCAGAGTAACCAATAATATTTAAAGAAGCACCTTTTGGATACCAAAGACCAACTCTTGGTGTAGCTTTGAGATATTTAAGAATTCTCTTGATAGCAGTAAGGTGTGACTCTTTAGGATTAGCTTGATATCTAGCACACAAACAAACACTGAGCATTATATCAGGTCTGGTAGCTGTCAAATATAACTATGATCCAATCATTCCTCTGTACTTTGACTCATCAACTTTCTTCCCACTTTCATCTGAATCAAAATATGTTGATGTAGCCATGGGAGTTGCAGCATCCTTGCTCTTCTCCATTTCAAATTTCTTGATAATTTCAATACAGTATTTGGATTGGTTAAGAAAGGTTCCATTCTTCATTTGCTTTACTTGAAGTCCAAGAAAGAATGTAAGTTCGCCCATCATTGACATTTCAAATTCTTTCTACATAGCTGATGAAAAATCCTTGCATAACTTGTGGTTAGTAGAACCAAATATAATATCATCCACATAAACTTGAACCAATAAGAAATCATTTCCAAGGCTTTTGATAAACAAGGTTTTATCAACATTGCCCCTCGAAAAAGATTGTTCAAGCAAAAATTTGCTTAACCTCTCATACCATTGTCTAAGAGCTTGTTTCAAACCATAAAGTGCCTTTTTTAGTTTGTAAACATAATTTGGATGTTTAAAATCTGTAAAACCAGGAGGTTGTTCAACATATATGTCTGATAGAGTGCTTTTAGTTGAGTATTTTTATATCCTTCTTAGCTTATTTGACCTCTCTTGGACCTTTATTTTCCTATTCTAATTCAGTTTTTGGCCTAGGCAAGTAAGTGGGCTTAATTGCTAATTGTTGCGTATTTTCGGATTTTTGGCTTACTTGACGTATCTTACTTGTGCAGGACCTATAGGGTGCTATTGTTCTCCGAATGGAGCGTTCTAGGAGTCCTGGAAAGATAACGAAAAGATATACGAGTTTGCTAGAAATATCCCAAGGCCAATTCTGTCATTTAGAGGGTCATTTTAAGCTTTGAAGTTAGCACCTCTGCACTTGTAATTTTGGGCTGTGAATTTGACTTTCATGGTTATAAATAGCAAATAGTTAGATTGTTGGGTTTGTTTGTGGCCCATTTTATTTTCAGAACTCAGTCACTACATATATTAGTGACTTTAGTGAAACTTGGAGAGCACTTTTTACATTCAATAAAAACAGTTTTTACTTTTCTTTCTTTTAGTTTTTAGGATCAAACTCTTGTTCTTTATTTTCTCTCATTTGTTCTTCATCTTCTTCATTTTCATCTTGCTATCATTTTATTTTACTGCACTTATTTCATGGGGCTTTCCATGGTGATGATCGTGGGAGGCTAAATCATCAATCAATCCAAGGATCCATCTCAAGCAAGAGAAGAATTAAAGTTTTGGTTTGTTATTTCAAATTCTATTTGAATGTTCACCTTCTTCTTCAATTTCTATTATGTTTTCATGATTATGACTGCATTTAGGATTGAAAGCGAGTTAGGATTATGGATTCATGTCCTAGTTTCGAATGATATTTTAGTTAGGGTTGTGGTTTCAATTAATTTAGGAGTAGAGTCGATTGAACTGGTTCTATTGAGATTGAATGAATGTTCATGATAGAATCACTTTATGAGAATGATGATGATTCAAATAGCTTGGGTTGGTGAATTGGATTGATGCTTTCTAATCTGTTTTACTTTACTCCTTGATAATCTTGTTAATTTTTGCATTGTTCTTTAATTTTAGTTTGTGTTCTTGCATGTTTTACTTTACGCATACCAACTGTTCGACAAAAATCCCCCCTTATTATTACCAATGATTTGAAGCTAGAACCATATTGATCGTGTCTCTGAGTCGACCTAGGTTAGCTCTGTGCTACAGAATTAGCTTAGTAAAATTGTTTTTGATGCGTCTCGACAAAGCAAATATCAAAACTGGCGTCGTTGCCAGGGACACGGTTCATTGTGTGCTAGGTTTAATTCATTGTAATTAGTTCATAGAAGTAGTTTTAATTGCATTTTTGTTTTTGTAGCACAACTATGCTTGTTACATGATTATGTGCTTGTGGTTGCTGCATTAGCTTTGTATTTGCCCATAAAAATAGAGAAAAACCCAAAAAAACAGAGCAAAACGTCCAGTTGGCGCTAATAGCGTGGCAATTCACGCTAATCGCGCCATAGATTCGAACATCCTACGCTGATAGCGCCTGTCTCACGCTAATAGCTTGGGCGCCAAAAAAAAAAAACTTGTGCAGTTTAAGTTGCGATTTGTTTCCCAAGGTTTACCCCCCATTTTAAATAAAAGCAACCCCTCTTGGGATTGAGTGTGGGTTCAAATTGGCAAATTCGAACCCTAAGTAGGAGTTTTGGACCAGTTTTTACAATTGTCGCAGGGACATTCTAGTAATTTCACAGCAAACTATCTCAGAATGTGCTGAAATTTTACCAGAAGGTGCAAAAAATCCATACATCAAGTTGAACTTGTCATTGAATACGTGTTCACCAGGGGTCCAAATCGCCAAATTCCATCGTTTAGGCCATTTTTTAGGCGATTTTCTAATTTCATGATTTTTAAAACACCAAAAAAAATCACAAAAATCTATCATGATTTTTAGACATGCACTGTTATTTCTTTAGATTTTTCTAAAATTTTTAGGGTAGTCTTCCAATTTCTATTTCATTTCAGCATATATAGTAAGTAGTGTCCTGGTAGAATAGATGTTTGATATTTCTATGCTATCTGTGTTTATTGTTCCTTTTGAGCTGAACTGTGTATGACTAGGTTCATATCAAGTGAATTACATTCATTTGATCTTGAGATAGATAGGACATTTCACAGATTAAACAAACATAACATTAGGTTAGATGACTTAGATGACTTTGATAGTGTAGTTTTAGACAGTAGTGTAGTGTCTTCTGACTTTGATTGTGAATCTACTTCTACTCCTTCTACTTCTATACATCTTGATATCATGGCCGATAACAACCTAACTCTTAAGGAGTTAGCTACACCTGATGTTGTTTACCAACCTTGGTGTATTCAATACCCTGAGACTGAGGTCAATTATGAGCTGAAATCTAGACTGATCCATTTGCTTCCTAAGTTTCATGGACTTGCTGGTGAAGATCCACATAAACACCTTAAGGAGTTTCATGTGGTGTGTTCCACCATGCGACCCCATGATGTTCATGAGGATTATGTCAAGATGAAAACATTTCCTTTCTCTTTGGATGGTGTTGCTAAGGATTGGTTATACCTTCAACAGATCCTATCCCCACTTGGACAGACATGAAGAGAAGATTCTTGGAGAAATTCTTCCCTGCCTCTAGAACAGCATCCATCCGGAAGGAAATTTGTGGCATAAGGCAATTTTCTGGAGAGTCTTTGTATGAGTATTGGGAGAGATTCAACAAGCTGTGTGCTACCTGTCCTCACTATCAAATCAGTGAGCAATTACTAATCTAGTACTTTTATGAAGGATTGATGTGGATGGATAGGAGTATGATAGATGCAGCTAGTGGAGGCACTCTGATGGACAAGACCCCTTTTGCTGCAAGGCAGTTGATTTCTAACATGGCAGCTAATTATCAACAATTTGGTGCTAGAGTTGCAACATCCAAGGTTGCAGATGAAGTTTTTGTTTCTATGGTTGCTGACAACCAGAGATTGGAGAACAAATTAATAGAGTTGACATCCCTTGTGAGGCAACTTGCCATTGGTCCTGTTCCACAGCAACAACAGCCCTTCAGACCTCCACAGCAGCACTTCTAGCCTGCCACTACCAAATACCAACCTTCCCCATTCAGATAACAACCACAGTTCCATCAAGCTGCACCTACACCTGCACAACCTGTGCAAGCCACTTCTGGACCTTCTTTAGAGGACTTGATGAAGCAAATGGCTACCACCAACCTTCAATTTCAACAGAATGTCAGTGTTAACATCCAAGACCTCCAGACTCAGATTGGACAGTTAGCTAACACTGTCAACCAGATGTAGCAGCAAGGTTCTGACAACATTCCTGCACAACCAGAGATTAATCTAGAGAATGTGAATGCCATTACCTTGAGGAGTGGCAAGGAACTTCCAGATTCCACATTTGTTAGTGCTAAATCAGATCCTGTAGAGGAGTATTCTATTTTTCTTCTTGATATCATTGATGTTGCAGTAGATAGTGTAGATATTTCTGATTTACTTTCTGATTTTTCTTCTGAATTTGCTAACTTTGATTTTAGTTCTTGTAATTGTGCCTGTGATGATTCTGCTGTTGTGTGTAGTATTTGTGCTGAGATTTCCTCTGCACTTCACTCTGATTGTGTTGCAGGTACAAATACAGGATCTGAGCATACTATCCCATTTCCCTCAGCCTCTACTCTTTCCTTACCTTCCACTATTCAGCCACCTTCCTTGGAGCTGAAATCACTACCTGAGCACCTCAAGTATGTATATTTAGATGATGCTCAGAAGCTTCCAGTCTTCATATCTAATAGTCTGTCAATGGAGCTTGAAGAGAATTTGATGCATGTTTTGAGAGGCCACAAAAAGGCCACTGGAGGGACACTTGCTGATCTTCTTGGAATTGATCCTCCCATTTGCATGCATCAAGAAAATTATATTTGGGATGTGCCTTGAACGACACTTTGATAGTTTCCTTTTTCCACTTTTTATTTGTTGTCTCTTTGTTGCATTTCTTTGCATGCTCACATTAAGGACAATGTGCATCTCAAGTGGGGGTGGAGGATTTCTAAAATCTATTTTTCTGCTTGTTTTCTATCTTTGTTTGTTGTTTTGTTGTTTTTAAGTTGTTGTTTTGTCGAAGTTAGGCATTGTTTCATGTTTTCTATCTTTTGTTGTTTTCTATTTTCTGTCTGTTTATGTTTTGTTGTTGTCTGTTTGTCAGTGTCTATTGTTTTCTATTTGTCTATTTTAGTTTTTGAGTCCGTATGTTTTTGTTGTCTGTTTCTGCTGTTTCTGTTTGTTGCTGTTTTTATTGAATTTAGGCATTTTTTCATGTTTTTCATAGGATTTCTAACTTGCATAAATTGTGAGAAATGTTAAAAAGTTGGTTGGATTGAGAGGTTTTATACTTGATGTGAATCATTGTTGCAATTGTTGAAGTGATAAGTAGGCTTGAGAAATAGAATTTAAGATGAACCATGTGTGGTAGAATTATGCCTTGTGAGTTTTTGAGCCTTTGTGAATATGTTCTTTCATGTGTGATTTCACCCTTGTGCTAGATTACTCTATGTTTTGCCTTGCCTCTTTTGACATTCCTTGTTGCA
>PYAF01000896.1:11871-22078 GCA_007407185.1 Glycine tomentella
CAGACTATTTGGGACTGTGATGTATCTGGACTGTACTTGGACTGTTAACAATCTAGTATGTGTTAAGGAATTTTATTTGCATGATCCATAGTGAGGAAAAATCCTTCATATTACAGACAACTTGTAAACTTAGCAAGCAAAGCGAAAAGAATTTCGTGAAAATTCATAACTAATTTAATTTTAATACCAAGTGGACACGGGTTTTTAATTAAAATCAATCAAGCACGAGTGAGTAAAGAGAGGCGTTACATTAGGGAAGTGAGAAAAGTGAGTTTTGTAGTGGAGACTCTGCCGAAAAGAGGATCGATGACAAGTTGCTTCATCGGTCATTCTCTTGAGGAGGTTCTTCCGATGAACGCCTAAACTCTCTAAGGATTGGACGCACTCTTCTTATCCCTATGCTCTTTTAATTTCTATCTATGCATTATTCTATTTCTTATTGGTGACTTCATTCTATACTTAATGCATGATTCTAAGTGATCGCTAGTTTCACGAATTTAAATTCTAAAGACGACTGGAAAGTAAATTTAGGGTTGGAACCAAATGATTTCACTCATCACGCGATTAGGATCTTAATGCTAGGGTAATTTATTTAATATGCAAGGAATTGATATTTCATAAAATATCCTTAGGACCTTAAAATACAACGAATTGAAATAGGGTTACTCAAAGCGTGAGACAATAAGAATAGAAGGATAATGCATAGGTAAAATTAATTGAAGGGGTAAGTAAGACGAAATCCAATCCTACGCTTCCCTTGACTTAAACTCATTTATTTTCATAGTTTTTATCTTTGTTTTATGTTACGTCATCAAACAAATGAATCTTCGCTTTAATCATTTGTACATAGACTATTAAACTGATGGATTAAATATTTAAACTAAAGTGAACTCAAATCTCTATGGAGACGAACTTTATAAATTTTGTAACTTGCAACGGTAACACGGTACGCTTGCCGAAAATTCCTAACATGATGTTGTAAGTACAATATGCTACACTTGAATAGATTACATATAAGGCCTATTTTAAAGAAAACTCCTTATAAGGCCTATTTTGTAACTTGCAAGTGTTTTGTATTAAACAATGGGAAAACATCACTTGGAAAATTTGATGCTAAGGCTGATGAAGCAATTTTCCTTGGATATTCATTACATAGTAAAACTTATAGAGTTTTCAACAAAAGAACAATGTGCATGGAAGAATCTGGACATGTGATTTGTGATGAGTCTAATCCCTCTAAAGAGGAAAAGAAGTGTGATGTAGATGCAGGTCCAATGGAAGAATTTATTCAGCTGAATGATTCCTTAATTAAAGAGAAAGAAGAACCAAGTGCTGAAATAAAACCATCAACCCCTATCCAAGAGCCTAAAGATTGGAGAACAACAAGAGATCTCTCACTTGACAACATCATAGGTGAAGTTTCAAAGGGAGTATCTACTCGATCTTCATTAAGAAATCTATGTTGTAATATGGCTTTTGTTTCTCAAATTGAACCTAAAAATATTGATCAAGCCTTACATGATGAACATTGGATGCATGCTATGCATGACAAGTTAAATCAGTTTAAGAGAAATGAAGTTTGGGAACTTGTTCCTAGACCACCTTTTCTCAAACCTCTTGGTACAAAATGGATTTTTAGAAATAAACTTGATGAAAGTGGAATCATAGTCAGAAATAAAGCAAGATTGGTTGCTAAAGGTTACAACCAAGAAGAAGGCATAGACTATGAGGAAACTTATGCTCCAGTTGCAAGATAGGAAGCCATCAGATTATTGCTTGCATTTGCATGTTTAATGGATTTTAAACTCTTTTAAATGGATGTTAAAAGTTCCTTTTTAAATGGATATGTTGAGGAGGATATATATGTTGAACAACCTCCTGTTTTACTGATTTTAAACATCCTAACTATGTTTTTAAACTTAAAAAGGCCCTTTATGGTTTAAAGCAAGCTGCTAGATCTTGGTATGAAAGACTAAGCAAGTTTCTGTTTGCACAATCTTTCACAAAGGGCCATGTTGACAAAACCTTGTTCATCAAAAGGCATAAGAATGATATCTTATTGGTTCAAGTTTATGTTGATGATATAATCTTTGGTTCAACTAATCATGTGCTTTGTAAGGAATTCTCTGCAACTATGCAAAAGGAATTTGAAATGTCAATGATGGGAGAATTAACATTCTTTCTTGGACTTCAAGTGAAGCAAATGAAGAATGAAACATTTCTCAATCAATCAAAATATTGCCTTGAAGTGATCAAAAAATTTGAAATGGAGAAAAGCAAAGATGCTGCAACTCCTATGGCAACCTCAACCTATCTTGATTCAGATGAAAGTGGAAAGAAGGTTGATGAGTCAAAATTCAAAGGAATGATTGGATCATTGTTATATTTGACAGGTAGTAGACCTGATATAATGCTAAGTGTTTGCTTGTGTGCAAGATATCAAGCAAATTCCAAAGAGTCTCACCTAACAGCAGTCAAAAGGATCCTCAAATATCTCAAGGCTACAGCAAAAGTTGGTCTTTGGTATCCCAAAGGTGCTTCAATTAATATTATTGGTTATTCTGATTCTGACTTTGCAGGATGCAAGTTAGATAGAAAAAGCACTAGTGGCGCCTGTCACCTACTTGGAAGTTCTTTGATCTCATGGCATTGCAAGAAACAATCTTGTGTTGCTTTGTCAACTGCTGAAGCTGAATATATCTCAGCTGGAAGTTGTTGTGCACAAAGTCGATGGTTGAAGCAACAATTGCAAGATTTTGGAGTTGAACTGAAAGAAATATCTTTGCTATGCTACAACACAAGTGCTATTAACATCTCAAAGAATCCAATAATGCACTCAAAGACCAAACACATTGAGATAAGACATCCTTTTCTCAAAGATCATGTTCAAAGAGGTAATATCAAAATTGATTTCATTGATACAAATAATTAATAGGCTGATATCTTTACTAAATCATTAGCTAGAGATAGATTCTATGCTCTTAGAAACATGCTAGGAATCTTGGATGAATCTAATCTCTCTTAGCTTGAATGCTTGATATCATGTTGAATGTCATTTCATGTGAAATACTTTGAATATTGAATCCTTCATCACAAAAACTTAGAAATTTCATGTCATGTTTCATAAATTTTGCTATTTCTGATAAAAGCTCTGTAATAATTGATTAAGTATCGGATTAATCGATTATAATCATTAAAATCCTCATTCAGAATGAAAATTGAGCTTTTGTAATCGATTACACTACCATTATAATCGATTATTTGTCTATTCTGAAAATTAAGTCTTTTCTATAATAATCGATTAATCATTGGATTAATCGATTACAATGACCAAAATTTGTTTTTCAAAGCAAACGTTCACTGGAATAATCGATTACAATGAATGGTAATCGACTAAAATGCTGAAAATCAAATTTTTCAAAATCAATACTTCCTGGAATAATCGATTACATGTCGGGTTAATCGATTACACTAGCTAAAATGTGTTTCTGAAAATCAAAACTCTTTGTGATAATCGATTAAAACAAGGAATAATCGATTACACATTGTCTTCAACCTCTAAATGGTTACAAAATAATCGATTACTGTACAAGAATAATCGACTACTTTGTGTGTTGTTTGTGTTTCTGCATATGAAATAATCGATTACACAAGGATTATAATCGATTATTTGAGGAGTTACTATAGAATCTGACAAATTCTCTTGGAAGTTGTAACTTCCCAACTCCCAACAATTCAAATTTAAACCCTCTACAGTGATTTAATACGTTCTAACAGCTATTTTATTCAAATTTCAAATGCTTGGAGCCTAAAAACTTCTATAAATAGAATCTTTGCTCCATGCCAAAATCACACCTATCTCTATCCTCTCTCTCTCTCTAAACCTTTGTTTTTCTGTGCTTAGAATCCTTGTTTAGAATGTCTACTTCTAAGAGAGCTAGAATGCCTAAGAGAAAGGTTGGAGAATCCTCAGACCCCCCTCTTCCAAATAAGCTAGACCTTTGGTTCAATAACGAGAAAGACCGTATGACCTATCTTCAATTCAATGCAACCAAACAAGTCTGTTCTCCCAAATTCTTAGAGCTTGATTGGTTTATTAGGGAAGGATTTTAATTCCCTTCCTTCTTAGAAACCCAGGGTCTTAGGAAATTTGTTGAGTTAAAGGGTACTTTTTACCCTAAATTGGTCAAGGTGTTCTACACCTGTGCCAAGGGATCCATAGATGGGATACTGAGGTCCCAAGTCAATGGAGTGCCCATGGGGATAACCCATGAGGTATGGGAGTCATTTGCTGGTATCTCCTTTGAAAGAGAAAGAAAGTTTGATGAAAATCCTGAGGGCTATAATAGGGTTGACACTTATAGGGAAATGCTTGGCGATCCCAACATGAGATTGAAATTAGGCTAGGTATTGGACCTATGACCCATGAGGATAGGCTTTTACACTATATATTTACCTACATCCTCACACCAAGGGCCACAAACCATTCCCAAGCAACTGATGAAGATTTACAGCTAGTGTATGGTCTGAAGAATTCAATTCAGATGAATTGGATTCTCATCCTTGAGGAAATAATGTTAAAGTCCAAAAGGCTTGTCAACTACACATTTCCTTATGTTGTACTTGTATCTAGACTCATAGACTACTTTCATATTGATGTGTCAAATGAAGTAGTGGACAACACAAATTCTAGCAACAGCCTTATCAAGGACAAGCATCTCAACAAGCTTGGAATGGTGAAGACACCACAAGGATCACAGATGGTTGATCCACAACCAGTGCCTGAACATCCTGCTGCTAGTGGTGTTCAAGAAGATGTTGCTGAAGAAGAAGAAGAAGATGCTGCTCAACCCATCTACACTCAGTTCGAGTCCCTCATGCTTCAGAAAATGGATGGTCTTATTACCATGCACCATGATTTTAGGGCTGAAACTATTTCAGCTTTAGAAGGCATTAAGAATAGGCTAGATGATATTGAAACAACTCTTATGTTTGATGAGTCTGAGTCATTTTAGACTTTGTATTTTTCTGTTTCTTATGTTTTTCAATTTTCACGCTTTTATTTTAATTTTTTAAGCTTTGTAATTGGTTCCCTCAACACTTAATATATCCATTTGTGTTTCTCCTTTTCATTATCCGTTGTGCTTTACATGTTTTTGACTTTGATAAGCCAAATAGGGGGAGTAAAATTGTTTGATTTGGTTGATTTGGTCATGCTCTGCAGTATACTCTGTTCTACCCTATTTTTCTGCACATTTGTTTTTGCCCAAATCTTAAATTGAATAGATTGACAATTAAAAAGTAATCAATTAAGTAAGATATAAATGTCTATGAATGATGGATCAATCAACAGATGCTTTAACACTTTTTTTTGGCAAAGAGTTGAAATTATTTGCAGGTTTGCAAAGCTCAAAGTTTTTTCAAGATTTGGTTCCCTCAATTAACTTCAAGTCCAACACTTAATCAATCAAGAATTTGGCATGTTCAAAGCCAAAAAGGGGAAGATTGTTGGATATAGGGGGAGCATTATGAAGAATGGAAGAATATGATTCAAGATTGGTTTTGAGCTTTCAACATGCTTGGATGCCTTGAAGTTGTAATTGATTCAAGTGTAAGAGAAAGGTTAATCTGGTGAGCCATGGTTTACATTCATTCATTCATTTAAAGAAATGGTTTTCAAATAAAATAACAGATTTTAAAATTTGGTTAAAGTTTCAATCTAAGTGAAAGGATTTTGGAAAAATGCTATTTTCACTGGATTAATCGATTACTTAAGGTTATAATCGATTAATATGTTCTTCATTCAATATGGAAAATCTTTTATGAACATTGTAATCGATTACCTATCGGAATAATCGATTATTTGACCTTTGTTTTTAACAAAACTACTTTGTTAATGAATTTAATCGATTACTTAAGGGTTGTAATCGATTACTTAGTTAATCATGTTTTTAAGCCTTGTTGTGATAGTCGATTACCACACATTGTAATCAATTACTTAGGCTATCTGAGAAAAATCACTTTTTTGATTTAATCGATTACTAAAGATCGTAATCGATTACTCATTCACTTTGAAAATATATGGTTTTTGCTTTAATCGATTACCAAATATTGTAATCGATTACATATTACATTTTGTAACATTTAAAACTTCTGTTTTAATCGATTACAGCTGGGGATAATCAATTATTTTGCTCGTTACAAATCCCAGAATCATTCTTGAGCAATTTAATCGATTACATGATTATTTTAATCGATTACATAAGAAAAATAATCGATTATTAGGCTCGTTTAATCGATTATAGTTAGTTTTTACAAATTCTGTTATAAATAGAATTGGAGGCTTGGGTTGTTTAAGAACTTGACCATTCGTATTTCTGAGTATACACAAGTCTCTCAAGCAATTCCTAAGTGATTTTGTAAGTGTTTTTACTTCTTGCTTCATTCAAAACATCAATGGGTCTTTGAATGATTCTTGAGCAAGACTATTTCAAGATTAAGGAGAAGTGTGTTCTGAGTTTGATTTCTTCTCAACCGGATTTAGTAATTCATTTGCATTCATTCATTGGACCATCAGGTTATCTCTCTCCTTAATTGTTGTGTGTAAAATTTGTTCTGAATTTCTATGTAAGATTGCTATTGTAAAGTGGCTTCTTGCTTGTATCTAGAGAAGAGTTCTCTGGTGTAAAGAACAGAGTAGTGTTCTCTAGTTCTTTGTCTCTTAGAATCTAATAGTGTTTTAGATTTCTAATCTTTATCTAGGGTTGATAAAGGGGAGATGTTGTAATTGTATGTAAGAACAGAAATTTTATAATAGTGGAACTCTAACCTAGTGTTGGTTGGAAGAAACTGGATGTCGCTTCAAGTTTTGAAGTGAACCAGTATAAATTGCTTGTGTCTTTGTTTCTATATCTCTATTCTCATCTAATTCATTGAACTTTAATTCTTTGATTCACATTCATTGTTCAACAAGTTTAGTTTTGATCTATTGAATTCTTGAGTTGAGACATTTGATTGAGTAAATTGATTTCTTGATTTTGAAAGTGATAAAGATCCTGAAACTCTGATTTGATTTGATTTTAAAATACCAAAAGGTTTTAACCAATTCACCCCCCTCTTGGTTATTGTGAAGTATTCCTATTATTTTCATCCAATTCATCTGGATTCCATTTTTCAGACCATATACAATCTGAATATCATCATCAGTTGCTTTAGCATGGTTTGTGTGTTGATTCCAAGTGAAGCTTCATGAAGATTGGAAGTCTTTGCCAAGATTTGTTTTGAGCTTCAAACATGCTTGAAGACTTGGAATTTTATATAAAAGGAAAGCCATTTGATTGATACATGCATTCACTCATTCATTCATTTAACTAAGTATTTTTCATGAAAATCCAACTAAGCTTTTTAATATTTAACTAAAGGTTTTTATGTGAAATCAAAGATTTTGGAAAAATGAATTTTGTAAGGGTTTAATCGATTACATTATGGATATAATTGATTATTTTGTTCTTGGTTTATCTTGGAAAAGTTTTTAAGAACAATGTGATCGATTACCTATCGGATTAATCGATTATTTGACCTTCGTTATGATCGATTACTTAGTTCAATATGATTTCTAAAGCTTCCTGGTTTAATCGATTACCAGAATCAGTAATTGATTACATAGTGTATTTCAAGTTTATGAAGCTTCCTGTCTTAATCGATTACAAGAAGGAATAATCGATTATTTTGTTCGTTGCTCATGTCCAGATTCTTGTAGAACACTTTAATCGATTACAAGGTTGATTTAATCAATTACATGAGTAAAATAATCGATTATATGGCGCGTTTAATCGATTATTGACAGTTACAAAATTTTGTTATAAATAGAACCTTGGCTCAGCTTGTTTTAAAAACTTGATCAATTCGTATTCTGAGCACACATAAGTTTTCTAAACACATTCTAAGTGATTTTTCTGGGTTCTATGAGTTCTTGCTTTCACTAAAACACTTATGGGTTTTTGAGTGATTCTTTAAAGCAAGAAGATTCTTTCAAAGGTTAAGGAAGGAGATGTTCTGAGATTGTTTTTCATCTTACAACCTGGTTTGTTCATTCATGTGCATATCATTCACTGGATCATCAGGTATTTTCTTTCCTTAACTGATTAGTTGTAATTTTGTTTACAAATTTGTGCTGTATTGGCTATTGTAATTTTGATTCTTAAAGCTTGGGACTAGAGAAGGGTTCTCTAGCTTAAAGATCAGAGTAGTGTTCTCTGAATCTTTCTCCTTAGGTTTTCTAGGTTTTAAATTTCTGTTCATTGTCTAGGGTTGATAAAGGGGAGATTCTTGTAAAAGCTTGTAAGAATATTTTTATAATAGTGGAACTCTAACCTAGTGTTGGTTGGAAGAAACTGGATGTAGCTTCATTATTTGAAGTGAACCAATATAAATTGTTTGTGTTCTTGTTTCTATATCTCTTATCTCATCATATTCATTATTTTTAATTATTTGAATCACATTCATTGTTCAAAAAGATTTGTTTTGATCTATTGAATTCTTGGTCTGAGCTATTTGATTGAGTAAAAGGTTTCTTGGTTTAAAAGTGATAAAGATCTTGAAAACTCTGATTTGAAATTGATTTTAAAAATACCAAGGTTCAACCAATTCACCCCCCTTCTTGGTTGTTGTGAAGTATTCCTATTATTTTCATTATGGACCTAGGGGTTAGGATATAGGTAATGATGTAGTGTAGAAATATGTCCTCATGAGAAATGGGGCCTGTACTAAGCCTCAATTTCAGTCTCATATGAGGATCAAGTAGCATACCTCTATAGGTATCTACCCTATTATATCATCCAACTTCTTCTTCAAATTTTCTTTCTCTAATGAAAGAAATACCAGCAACCTCCTACCAAATTTCAGGGGTTATCTCCACGGCAACCCCATTCACTTGAGAAAATATTGTCCCTTCCATGGAAAATAATAGGTGTAAAACACTTTAACCAATTCAGGGTAAAATGTAACCTTCATCTCCACAAACTTTTGCAATCCTTGGGTTACAAGCAAGGCAGGGAATTGAAAGCCTTCCCTATTGAACCAACCAAGGTCCAGATGTTTTGGAGGACATGTCAGTTTGGTAACATTGAATTGGAGGTAGGTCATTTTTTCAGTTTCATTTGAGAACCAATGGTCTAATGATGGACGATTTATACGACAAGTGCACCGATCGTTTACAAGTAATAAAGTTAGGTAAGTAGAGTATCGTTCTCCACAGGGATTGGGGTGATTCCACAGTAATACTAACAGTTGTGATTGAAAGCGAACACAGTAAAGTTGAGAGAAAATATTTGTTTGGTGGTATTAAAACAGAAAATTAAAAGAAAACAGTAATTTAGTTGAAAAGATTACCAAGTAAACGACAATTGTGGTCTGGCACAATTCCTTCTGAGTCTTACCTCTTTCACTTGACTGGACTTGTTACTTTAAAGGTTACATATGAAAAATCTCTCCTATAGTCATTAATCCTAGATAACTAGTGACTTCCCCCTTTAATTCGATCAAGAACCCTAAACACTTAGCGATTCTATCAAACTAAGCATTAAGAGAATAAATCATATGGGTTCGTGTTATGATTGCTCGGAGAATAAGTCTTTTCTATATTAGTTTATTCCCAATTTGAAACGACCGCTTTATTTCGTATTTATTTTACAAAATTACGGGGTTTTTTTTTCGAAAAACAGGAAGAATGAAGGTTCAAATAATTTTCTCGTTAATTTTGAAAATGATTTAACAACATAAACGTTAACGCGTCATTTAAATAACGTAGTTTAAGTCATTCACACATACTTGCCATACAAACCATTATTACCAATTTATAGTTTGATGCTTAAACAGTCCAAACAGTCCATACAGTCCATAATACAGAGCACAGCAGAGAACATGAAAATAGAGAATTATCACAACAGTCTTCACCAAATCTTCTTGTACAACTTCCATTTCACTGTTCCTCTGCTCGCCCAAATAATTGGGTCATCACAGGTGTCAACCACAAGACACAAAATAGGGTAAGTCATGATAAACAAAATTTAAATCCAAACAAAATATTAGATACAGAAAATTAGATTTACGTACTAACTAAATAAAATACAGAAGACATATTATAATCGTTATTACTATTTTTTTTCACCCATAAATTAAATCATTTCTTTTCCACTCACAGCACAAC